>QGMG01000021.1:0-87299 GCA_007825325.1 Lachnellula cervina | reverse complement strand
CGCGTGTCGAGTTGCCAGACGCAGAGCAGAACACAATGAGCTTTGTCGGCTATGGTGAATGGCGGTGGATAAGGGATACGGATACGGATATGGATCTGGATATATCTGCAGATGATGTTTGGCTCTGGCGGGCAAAGTTTGCGCAATCCTGAACGGTTTGTGGGATATTCTCTGAGGGGGAAGAATGAAATATGGTGATTTCAAATGCGTGCGGAGGGGGGCTATAATTTTGTGATTGGCTAGAAGCCTAAAATCGTTAGGGAATGTCAATATTTGGCTCCCTAAATAGTTAAGGGGAAGTACGGAGTAACAGTAGGGGCTCTGTTCAGTGGTTCACCCCTCCGTCATAATGCCAACAGGCCCCCAAGTACAACCAACGTAGGTACTGTAATCCGCAATTACGTATTTTTAGAAGGGGAATTTGCTGTTAACAACGTGTTCTTACCACTCACTCCTTTCTGTTACAATGGGGTCGAATTTGTCTGACAAGGCAAGGCTGGACAAGGCAAGGCAACGCAAGGCATCTTCAGCCCCTTCCCCCCCCCCCCTTTTTGCATGCACACCTATCCACAGTCAAGCAAGCCTTTTGTTTTGCGCCGGCCTTTATTAGTCAATCTTGGGGGCCCAAACCAAAAAACGGAATGCAACAAGTCTTCTACTCATTATTGATCCTAGTGATATTTAGTAGCAAGCCGGCCCACAGACCAACGATTCGCAGAACGAGAGCTGGGGCTGGGCTGGTCACACGACACAGAAAAGCGTGATGTAAGAATGTTGGTATCAAAGCTTGCTGAATATTTGTAGATTGCCTAATTTGAGTGTTTGGTGGACATTTCTATGCTGCAATCTGTTGTAAGATGGCATTGGATTGATATCGAGCCTTCCGAGGTTGTGAAAACAAGAAGGTCCTCGTCGTTGCTAGGTATACAAGACTTCAAAATAAATACCTATAAAAGCTAATGTACACGTAGGGGGAAGACGTAAAAACCCACAAAGCTATATTCCCAACCCAATAAAGAGCAATTATATCATCACATTGCTCTCCTCAACAGATGACTTCGCCAATTGTACGAAAGCCAGGACATCATGTACTCGTTCTTAAGACCACTATCGAAGGCTCGGACCGATGCATTTAATGATTGACACTTTGTTCTTTGTTCCACGGAATCCTGCAGAAGAAGCGGTGGGACGATCTGGCATTTCAGAGAGAGGCCGGAGATATTCTCGATCATGATATGCAGTAAGCCTTGTCACAGAGATCAATTCACGATGTTATTCGTATAACCTAAAACCTACAGCTACCGTGCGTCTGTTTCTATGTACCCTCAGACTACTATCCTGAATATTACTTGTGCAATGTCGAGGTCGAAAGATGAATTTATTTCCAGATGTGTCTTCCTTGATTCTTGGCGGAGTTATTTGACCCCATTTCTAGTCATCAAAGGACGCCATTGTGACGAAAATGGGCGGTCTGAGAAGAAGAAACAGCGCCGAGAAGCAGAATTCCCATGAAAGAATGTCCTGTGTGGGGGTCGTTGTTAATAAGGTCCACCCCTCTCCATGCAACAACAGGCTGGTCCTTATTCATTTCACTTAGGTGTCTCAAGCTTACTTGATATCTCATTTTTCATGGCATGCTCCCTCACCTGATTAGCAATTGAAAGAAGTAAAATGACTCGGAGGGTTGGTAACCCTAGTATCCGATGACCTGATCTTGACATCCTCTGTGCCTTCACCCGGTCGTCTTCCTACCTGTACGATGGGATAGTCCCGATGCAAGCCGGTCTTTCGGCATGCCGCTTCTTGAGGTTGCCCAATGCAACGCGGCAATACGGATGTCTTGCGTTGAACTCGCCTGAAGCACAGGAGATTCGAAAGCGTGTTGTGACACTTCGGTAGGGATGAGGTGCCAATAATGAAACCCAGAATCTTAAGAATGATCTAGAAAACACATGAATTATGTTTCAATATAGTAGTGCACCGGGTAAACAGGATTGTCGCGGCACGTGTGAAAAAGACGGGACATCCAGAGATGCAAAATGGCAGTGCAGACAGATGCGACGAGATGATTCGGTTGCTCAGACACACCCGGTCCCGATTTTGAACAGTTGCCGAAGTGTGAGTGACATGAGAAAATAGTGCTGTAACGGCATGATCCCGCTGACGTATAAAGCTCTCGGGCCAACTTCCAGCCCACCTTTGACCGATCGTACGGAGTAGGAGGCCGACTAAGGCCTAACGGTCCTGACCAGCCTAACCAAAAGCAAGCAGATAATTACGTACATAAATAAGCTACAACCCGGGACATAAAAACGAAGACCGGGACCGGCAACCGACGCAATTGGCATTGTCCGAGAATGTCCAGTCGTTGCGCTCTGTTGTCTTGCATTGATAAAGACATCATCTGATCTAGCCAGCCTTCCTCTTCGGCAAGGAGTTCATGCAGGATGCAGCTTTGTGTGCGTGCATATGATTAGCTTGCAAAGTGTTGTCTTTTCCATCAGTATATCCTCTCTCTCTCTCTTTCTTGAAAATCACTTTTGCACTACTATGCTAGAGCGGTGGGGGGGAGAAGTGATATATGTTGCAGTTGGACGTTGACGTTAAAGTTACCAACCAACCAACAGGAATGTTCCAACAAATCAGATGCACCTGGCTGGTTACCCAAGACCAATCTTCTGTATCATAAACGACTACATTATAAGTTATAATATATTCGTAGGAACATGACCAAAGGCACACCGCAAAAGTTCCCCCAACAAACCTAATTGCAGCTTAATATCAAAGGTCACAGGCTGAGAGGCTGAGCAGGAAGTTGAAATAAGGCCCGGATAACACTGGATATATCTTCTCTTTCTTGATACCGCAGATGAGCTATGGTGCATGCAGCGAGCGGTTGTAATGAAATCGTGGTAATTGGTTGTTCATAGCATGCTGTATGCGCAATTCAGGCTTGCTCTACATGTCACGGGTAACGGCGGGTACCTGATTTCGAACGTTATCATACTCCGCATATGCCTGCAATAATGGCTGGGGGAAAAGGACTTTAAGATACTTGCTTAGTTGTCACATGGTACCAGCCTGCAACCACCCGTCCCAATCCCAACTAGGTGCGTATGGCGACAAGTTGACAGGCAGGACATCTCATTGATCGACCCAGCAAACCGTTGGGGGCGCTATTTGGGCAAGATGTAGCTGATCCGTCATATTTCTGCTTTGTCGGTCTGTCTGCCGTAGGATTCGACCATTCGTTAGCACTCGGCTTCTTCGGCACGGGCAGTACTCTGAAATTCGGGATGTGGGTCGACATGGAAATTATATGGAGTACTTCGTACTTGAATCCGCACCTTCTTAGCATCTGATTCTGAATCGTGCTAAGGGCGGTCAAGAGGCCCAAGAAGCAAGAGTATCAAGGGTTGGGTTTGGTTTGAACCAGCACGAGAGCCAAGCACAACGATGCTCACAATCGCATCTCATCTCTCCGCACTGTTCGGGGACCGACGGTCGATGCATGCCACGCATGCTGAGCAAGACCCATCCTATCGCTGGTCGGCCAGGATATCGACGATATGCAGCTGCCGAGGTGAGCGATGCAGAGATGCAGAGATGCAGAGATTCAGAGGGGACACACCAGTAGGGCGCCGATGCAATGGCAAGGGACTAATATCATCTTCAGCACAAGTCGTGTTCCGTATTTGTAGCGCAGAATCAGGAGAGAGTGTACATTGATGTACATGCGAGGACGAACCGGGTGATATCAGTTGAAGATACCTTCTACTTCGAAGTAGTAGAATAGCTGATAGTTCGGGACGCACCTCCCCCTCCCCCTCCCTTCCTCGGGAACTAGCAATTTTAGCCCAGCCGAAGATCACTTCATCCATTCCACCACTCTTCACACGCAACACAAAAAAATGCATCCACCATCGGGCTGTCCGTCAATGTCCTTGGTGCGCCGTATCGGTTCGGTGACGGACTTGTACCCACCTTACCACCACCTCTTCCCGTTTCCGTCCTCGTCCCCTTCCCCTCTCAACATCAACCGGAGCTCTGCTTCACTTTGAGCTCTAGCTGCAATCCTTCAACGTCTTCAGTCTGGTCTAGTTCAGCACTAGCTTTCTTCTGCTAGCTGTCTGCTAGTTGCCGACATGATTTGAATACCATCTGTGGTCTGCCCTTTTCCCTTTATATTGAGCCCGGCTTCCTCTCCCCCTCCTCTCTCTTATATTGCAAGCACACGGGCAAAGGGCATATGTGATAAAAGAACTTACAGCCGTTGCCAAGCTTCTACACCTCTCCCAATTCACATACATCCATAAACCTCAGACCTACTTCTACTTCTGCTCCTGCTCCTGCTCCTGCTTCCCATCTTTAATTTGCTCTTAATATCAACTCGCATCTCTCTCATCAAAGCATCATGTCTCCATCTGCTATCGCCGAGCTTACACAGAAGTATCAGGATACTACTATCACTTCTGCCAAACCCCTCTATCTCTCCAAGGGCCAGGGCGATAGGGAAGCCACTTCTAATGGACTCGAGAAAACAGAATTTCTTCTGGGCCGTCACCTCCACAAATCCTTTCCCATTGTAACTGGCGGCAAGGGCAACTACTTATACCTCGCCGATGGTCGCACTGTCTTTGATGCTACATCTGGTGCCGCCGTCTCGTGTCTCGGATATGATAATAAGCGTGTGATCAGAGCCATCACAGATCAGATTAATACTGGTGTGTCGTATCTCTGCTCTAGCTACTGGGGAAACTCCTTGGTGGAAGAGCTGTGCAAAGAGCTTATCAACGGAACTGGGGGACAAATGAGCCGGGTGTATTTGACGGGCTCCGGTATGTCTTTACGGAAAACATT
Organism: Lachnellula cervina; assembly: GCA_007825325.1. Lineage (NCBI taxonomy): Eukaryota > Fungi > Ascomycota > Leotiomycetes > Helotiales > Lachnaceae > Lachnellula > Lachnellula cervina. Next base: position 82,439 of record QGMG01000021.1, on the reverse strand, counting down.
TCCTAGACACTTTGCTAATCTTTCCAGGGTCCGAAGCAATGGAAGCAGCTGTGAAGCTTGCTCGGCAATACTTCTACGAGAGTGATAAGCAAACCCCGCGGGTGAACTTCATTGCTCGCGAAACCTCTTATCACGGCAACACCCTTGGTGCCCTGGGGGTTTCTGGACATGTTGCCCGTAGAGCTCCATTTGAACCCTTCCTTATGGGTAATATTCATCGTGTATCAGCTTGTAATGCGTATCGACAGCGCAAGAACGGCGAGTCCGATGAATCCTTCGTTTCCCGGAAAGCTGAAGAGCTAGAGGCCAAGTTCCAAGAGCTAGGTCCAGAGACTGTTATCGGTTTCGTCTGCGAACCTGTTGTTGGGGCTGCTTTAGGTTGTGTTCCGTCTGTTCCAGGCTATCTCAAAGCCATGAGGGAAGTCTGCCATAAGCATGGAGCGCTCTTCATTCTCGACGAAGTGATGAGCGGAATGGGACGATGCGGCACTTTGCACGCCTGGCAACACGAAGGGGTGGTTCCGGACCTGCAAACACTCGGGAAGGGTCTTGGAGGTGGCTATCAACCAATCGCTGCTGTATTAATTTCGCCGAAAGTTGTCAGCGCCTTATTAAATGGAAGTGGTCAGTTTGTTCATGGACAGACTTATCAAGCAATGCCTGTGCAAGCAGCCGCAGCTCTCGAGGTCCAGAAAATCCAGCGAGAAGAGAACCTGATGCAAAATGTCAGGACTCAAGGCGAACATCTGGAGAAGTGCCTGAAGTCCCTTTTAGGTGCTCATCCAAACGTGGGTGATATTCGTGGTAGAGGGCTCTTTTGGGGACTGGAGTTTGTGAAGGATAAGCAGACCAAGGAGCCTTTCGATCCGAAGCTCGGTGTCGCTCAGAAGGTGCATGACACGGCTATCTCCGCTCCGTTTAACATGACAATGTACCCAGGTACTGGCACGGTGGATGGGTTTGTCGGGGACCACATCATCCTCGCTCCAGCATACATTGTTACCAAGGAGGACATCGAGCGCATTGCAAAAGTGACTTTAGAAGTCATCAGCCAAGTCTTCCAGACGCTCGGAAACTTCTGATTACATTTCGAAAAGCATAGCTTTGGACAATCTCGCTCGAATATCCCGGCAATCTCATATGCGCTGCTTTAGCCCAATAAATATGGTCTTTGCTTTCCCTCTCGCGCTTTCATCTTGTTAAACTCTCGAGTCTCTTTCTTGAATATCTAATGGAAGTTCCTGCTGGACGCTGCCAAGATCTAAACACCCTGTGGTTATAATGAACAAAGAACTCCAATCCTATAAATTGGAAATGTGACAATTGAAAGTATAAGGAGCATCCTTGAATACCTTAGGTATGCTTCAAGAAAAAAACTGATACCAGCCAGCAGCAGCAGTCATTTCGAACCGGCATTCAACCTGAATACTCAACCAAGCCAAGACATTGTTTTTTCATCCGTGCAGGAGTCAAGGACCCACATATCGAAACCCAGGCCCAGGTAGTCGTTCCCGCGAGTGGCACCTACATACTCATACCGGTAGATGGGATGGTAACATCATTAATTTGGGTGCCTACAACCGCATATCGCTTGCGGACATGGGATACTTATTATACCGTATAAGCATTCTATTTTCCCCTCGACTTTTCTGTTGCTCTTGCTACGAGTATCATAGCTTCGTTAGCCGCGGTTTTATCTGCTCTGCTCTTCGCTTTATGTACTACTCCAGCATTTTGCTTTTCCCTGCTTCCGTGGACGGGCCTGTAGAGGCTGTTCAAGCTTATTGTTACTTTTCTTTCGTTCTCTTTCGCGTCAAAGCAACCATTGTAAAAAAAAAAATCTGCGTCATATGGACAGTAAATGCTCTACAAGCTCACGTCCCGAATGTTAGACCGAGGAGCCCAAGTGCGAGTACAGTCCTAGTCTACTAGAAGACAAAAGGTGCATTTGTATTATATATTTTTTACATTTTAAACATGCACAAACGGAACAAGATTCTCGCCATCTTCTATACTATTGCAACTTAGGATTTGTTTGGGCTGTCAGAACGCCAGCTCGCAGCATACTCCACCATCCACCAACGAATTTCCTCTACTCATACTCGAGTAAAGAGCTGGGAGAAGACTCGCTATGAACTGCTTGTATAGTCTGTATACCGCAAATACATTGATTGTTCATGCAACCCCGGCAATTCCCATCAGTGTCGCAGCCGGCCTGGCCTTTCGGTGAGCAGTAGTTAGCGGGACAATCAGACCACAAAGCACACGTTGGAACCGGGGCCGCTGTGGTAGTCACGAGCGTTGTGATGCTGCCCGCGCACAAGGTTATAGGAGAGACGGCGTAATATTTAGTCGTCAAGGCCTCGCAGGCCTCTACCTGGCCGCCGATAAACGTCGTTGTGAAGGGGTATGGATTACTATTTTTGAGCGGGTTACTGGCTTTGAGTGGCGGATCCGGACTCCGGAGTCGTGCTTGAAAGGGCCGGGGAAGTTTCAGTGCCCGATGGAGATTTGAAGCCCGTTGATACTGTTCCTGGAGATGGCTTGGAGCCTGGTGATGATACGGTAGTCAAAGGGACAGTAGCTAACTTTGATCCCCGGATGATGGTGTGCTTGTGATAAGTATCGAGCCACTAGAACTGCTGCTTTCCGGGGGGATTGGCCGTTGAGCTGGTTTCGTCGCTGCTCCTGGTGACAAGTGGATCGATAGTATCATCCATGATGTTGGAGATCAAGGCCATCTGCTGATCAACTGGTGATTCTAGAGGTAGTATTTATATTGCAAGCCTCAAAGGGGTAAAAATTTCTAGCTGTATCTCGCGTCTGAGACGATTTTTTCACATATTTAAGTATAACAATACTGCCGTCCGTTAATCGTCTCTGGAATTAAGTTATACTAGTTAGTCTAAAGTGATCACCCCGTTGATACTAACAACGAGAGAGGGCTGGGAGTGGGAGCGGGGGTGGGAGTGGGAGGGAACGTTCAGACGCAGCTCTTAACTCGAGTTTTCACGAATAGGGAAGCGGGTTATCGTCATATAGAAAAGGGATCGACGAAATAAGCGAAACATACCAGGCCAGGCTCTAAATACAATTACTGCGGTCAGCAGGAATGATGAAATTTCTTACTTTGATCAGTATGGAGTACAATTAACGTCTGTGGAAATAGAACAAGTCTCTATGTTTATGCAAGGGTCTTAAAAACGAGAAATGTGATACAATCATATTATTTTTAATTTGAGTACTCTGGTGGTGTAAACTCCTGGCATATAATGGTAGACTAATCGCCTTTAGAAAAGTTCTATCTAGATAAAAAAGCGCTAAAAAAGCAAACTGTATTATACCTGATTTACATGGAGAAAGCTCCCTCAAGCTTTACCACAAATTCATAAATAAACACACGTTGGCCGAAAACCCACATATAATTATTTAGTACCAGCTACTAGTGATTGGAACACAGCTGGTGGTGGATGTAAATGCTGATTAGGCCGTCGTTGTAATGGTTAATGGCTCGAAGTGGGGCAAGCATATACTGATGTTGAGATGGCAGCACTCGAGGTGCTTGAAGGTCTAACTGGCGGGTACTTGGAAGTGCAATCGTTCTTAGAGCAACCAGAACCGTGGCAAGAGTTCGTGCAGTAAGAGGAGACCGATTGGCACCAGGCGGAGAATTTGGAGCAACTCAGATTGCCTGGATAGCTGGCTTGTAAATAGCACTGTGCAACTTGCATTACACATTTGATTTGTGCCTGGAGGCAAGATGATTGATCTGTCCAGGTCGGAAGAGGAGTCGAGCACCATTGACCGCACTGGTACTCACAAGTTGGCGTTGGCGAGACTGTTGATGTGCAGAGAGTTGGAGAGGTAGAGCTGGTGGTCGGGATTGTAGTAGATCGGCTTAAGCTAGAAGAGACTGAGCTAGAAATGCGCGTTGAGGTAGATGGATTAGATGAGATTCCAGTGCTTGAAACTGAGCTGGAAATTCTCGAGGAACTGCCAAGGGATGATGAGGTTCCTGCGCCTCCTAAGGCTGAGACTGAGTTGGAGATGCTGGACGAGCTGGACGGGGCCGACGAAGTTCCAGTGTTTGAGACTGGGCTGGAAAGGCTCGAGGAACTACCAGAGGCTGATGGGGTTCCTGCGCCACCTCCGCCTCCGCCTCCTCCGCCTCCTGAGACTCCTGAGGCTGAGGCTGAGTTGGAATTGCTCACGGATGTTGTTGAAGAAGAGCCGGATGATGTTGAAGAAGAGCCAGATGATGTTGAAGAAGAGCCGGACGGATTGGAGGAAGAGCTGGACGGATTGGAAGAAGCAGAAGGCGGGACTGCTCCACATATCTGTGTGCTTTCAAGATCTGAAGCAACGAATAGATTCAGCACGGAGCTGCCTCCACAGGTCTCCGCAGTATTTCCTGAGCAAGGCATGTTGCAACCGCTTGTCGGCACGGTTCCATTTCCCAGGACGACTCCGCAATAACACTGCTGGCCATACTCAACACCGGCCATATCATAACCTCCTTGCTTGCAAGCAGCAAGACACGCTTCTACTGTCATAGCGCTTGGGCTGATTTGACTCTGCGGCCAGGCCAAGGAGCGCCCACTTGTACCCTCACTGTAGCATCCAAGTGGCTGGTAGTCCGTGATGGTTGTTGAGTTCACAGTAGGGAAGGTTGGGTCCTGATATATAGAAATGATGTCGTTTCCTCCACAGGCTTCGTTGTTATCCCCCGTGCAAGGATAGTTACAGTTCGACTCAGCAATTTGAGGACCGTTGACAGAAGCTCCACAGAAACATTGGCCCCAGTACTCCAAGCCAGCGTATCGGAAGTCATTTCCTTTGCAGAAAGCAACACATATCTCTACTGTCATGTTCTGTGTATTCAAGCCCGAGTCGTAAAGTAAAGCACGAGGGGAACCTGGATCTGTGAAACACCCCGAGTAAACGAAAGGGGTGAAGCTGGTGCAGGAAGGCGCCGAAGGCTGCTCTTGATTACGCTGAATTACAGTCACCTGTCCTGCATTGACGCCAGAAAAGAAAGTAAGGGCCGCCGAGGCGACAGCGAAAGACTTGAAGCTTAGCATGAAGGCGGTTGACTTTGCGTGTGCTTGGATATAAAAGAAAGTCGGATATATGAAAGAAATGTGGAAACTGTTGGACAGCATAGAGATCAACGACAGAGGAAGAGCGAAGGGGCATATATATAGAACTTCCCGGTGTATCAAAACATATACTCCCTCTTACCTTACTATCTGCGGCTAGGATTCTATTGTTTAGAAAGAGTGCCCTAATAGATGCTAGGCCCTGGGTGGGGCCGATAGCCACGGCGGGGTTTGTGGAGAGCCCCCTGGGCTATGCCCGTGTAACTTTTCACTGCAGGGCACCAGATCTTGCATGTCGTTCTGCGGAGGGGGCTGTTAGGTTCGTCAAAAGGAGATCAAAGAACCGGAGCCAGGGGAACCGTACCGCCAGTAGTTTGAACGACCGGAGGCTTCATGATTTTCCAATTTGAACGAGGGTTGTAGCTTAGACCGTCGGTCGTCCTGTGTCTGTCTGTCAGGACCTCCGTGCAAGAGTCTAAGAGTTTAGGAGTCCAAGAAGGCTAGGCTGGGCTGGCTCTGGCTTTGGCTCGTCCTGAATATATAAAGCGGCATTGATGTTCAATGTTCAAGGGCCTAAAAGCTTGGCCTAGTACGACTTTGAAATGCCTATAAAGTTGAGTGCCGCTTTGTAAGTCCAGCTGGCCGCCACGTTGTTGGTGGAATTAAGGTCTGAAGTAATTATTTGAAGGTGAAGTGGAGTGGAGTGGATGGAAGTTTTGCTTCGCTAACGGGTGTCCCGATTCGAAAACGCCGCACTGCACCGCACAGCTAATAATAATAGCATCCGTCTAACAGTCGTCTAGAAGTTGCTAATTATTCTCCGAATCTACCATAGCTTCGGGAGTCTTCTCCTACTCCTTCAGCCAAGCCGGCACTTCCCTGTAGGTACTATACCGACTACCTACTCTCACACTATCGATGATCTCGGCAAGATACAGAATCAAAGCACTATCAATATCACAATTGTCTTTTCGCCGCGGCGGACAGTGTTTTATCCTCAAATATTGATAATATATGCATATTTCCAATACACCCAGGGGTGAGGTAGCCCTCACGTTGCACAGCATGTACGGAGTACAGTAGGTGGAGACAAACAAGTCGCTACTCCTACATACGGTCAATCTTTTACTTACTCGGAATACACTCTTCCTGCACCTGGATGCGCCGTGACTCTGTGATCTGACTTCAGCTTCGCATTGCTTCGTGCTCAAAACGCCCCTAAGTAGTATGAAATGTGAGAAGTCGGAGGGAGGGCGCTGAGCAGAGCGCCACAAAAAGTTACAATGTGAATCTTCTTTCTGTTGTTTTGTGCTGCTGCCCAAACATGATGCTACTCCTTAGTATTTTGATTTCATATTTTTTCGGCGTGTTACTTCAGGTACGAATATGTTTTGGCAATATATGCGAACTTAAAACACAGCATTATGTGGACGTTAGGCCAAAGTATTTCTTCCTAGCATATCCTAGATATCATTTTAAGTTCCTTGAGTTCAATAGATAAAACCTTTTGGCGTCCGCGTCCGCGTCCACGTCCATCGGCCGTGGTTTTATTTGGTGCGGGGAATACACTTTCGGGCCAAGCACGGCCAGGCCCATATCTACACTTGCTATGCCATGCCATGCAGCACGTTACGGGAGATCTTCAGGCACAAGTTGAATAGACCACGTTCTGTCAAACCTACTTGTATGACTAGCATATACGGCAAACATGTTCTAATACATCTGAGATATCAAGTCATTTCCCCACCTCCAATATGAAAAACCCGACTGCTCGGACCCTCAAAAGATGCTCAGACCACCTCGAATTCCTCGTATCTGCAAAACATACCCAAGAAAACTTCCGATCTCAACGGCACGGGATCTCACGAAGAAGTGTTAGTCTCACCGAATATACTTAGAACAAAGCATAACTTTTAGTCTCCGATGACTAGGACTAAGTGGGAAGAAAAAGGCGGCCAAGAACTCACTCAGCCTCCTTTTCTAAGGTAAGTTTCGGACTCGAGGATACTAATGTGGATATGAGAGTTCTGTAAAAGCTAAATACAAAGGCTAGATAGAAAAAGTGCACACGACTTTGCGAGGAAGAGCAACTAGGCGCAAGTAGTAATTGAGTCGAGATGCAAGCCGACTGCGGCGACAACAATTCATGCACTGCCCTTCCACCGAAATGAGCAAGTTGTCATGTACTCTATACATGGAAGTTGCCGCATGCTCCCTCGACGATGCAGTCAAATAGAGACTCTCCGTTCATCGGCAACAAGAACAGAAACAAGGATGTATGTATATTCGCTGCTTTCTTCTACATTCTCATTGAGACCTAGAAAAACATATCACCTCTCGAAAGCAAGGTGAAAAAGGTAATTACTTGCTTACTTCTTACGAGCAGCTTCAGGGGAAAATAGCAGAACTTTGTACTCTGCACCCGACCTCCCTTTGCAACTCCGCCTAAAAGCTACAATTCATGAAAAGAGGGTGACGGTGACAATTACTAAAAGCGCGCTACCCTGATCTAGTCCTTCTTGACGACAGACATTTTACTTCGGCAAGTCTTCCCCTAAGGACCTTTAGTGGGACCCGAGCGTGAGAGCGTGTCTCTTGAGCCGAAAGCGAAGATCCCGACTCTGACTCCGAATCATGAAGGAGTGGTTCCGAGCCGCTAGTGGTTTCGAGGTTATCGAGTAAGGAAAACTTGAAATCACCCCTTTTTAGGGGTCTTATAAGATGAACACAGTTCCATCTTCGTGCATTAAAAATAACTTACTAAGTAATATTACAGCGAAAAAGAAATAGGTGTAAGAAAGTTTTATACAAAGAACATGAGATTAATGGATTGAATTGGTCCATAGCTAGAATGGAATTTGGGAACATTGTCACATACTCCTTTCGTAGCCAGGCGCTCAAGGACATTTCAATATGCCAGCGGCATGCCACATCTGAAATGAGATATTTTAGATACATTATAAATCAGCCACTTCCGGGCTCGTTGCCCAAGCAGGGTCCTAACACAATGAAAATGGTTGTTCCAGACAAGATGTAATTCACGAAAAACATAGAAAATATTTAGTACTTTCTCGTTCCTAAATTCTTGATTCTAGGTAGGCAACCTGGAAATGCCATAAAACGCCGTTACTAATTACAATGTACGTAAAAGCAAACCCATTTTCTGCTCACTGAATCAGGCCTTGTTGCGAAGGTGCGGTGGGACGAATTTGCCAGCTGCTCCACTGGGCTTGAGGTTATCACCAGCGGCAGGCGCCGGAGCAGGAGACTCATCACGTTCCTCGTCTCTTCCTGATCTTCCACGAACCATAGCAGGTGGGACCCGGGATGATGGAGCGGGCTCACCGCCGCTGGTCCCCTTCGCTGCTTCCCTCTCTCGCCATGATGGTTTTCCTCCGGCAAGAGCGATACGAGGGGGTCCTCTCTCTGCAGGGCGGTCGTTTGAATCAGTTCGCTCCATGGGGGGTGCGCGACCCATTGGTGAGGCTCGGGCGGCAGGTGATTCGGTTCGGGTAGGTCCAGGTACCTCCTTTCCTTCGCTACGCAGGCGCTCCTTTTCTCTCCATCCCAACTTCGCACCAGCAAGAGGCAAAGGTGGACGAACAGCACCAGATCCTGAGCCAGACTCTCCACGGTCGAGGGCCACACCACGGGAAGGTCCAGCGGTCTTTGCCTCTTGTCTGCGTGCAGCAGCCTCTGTAGCTCTGCGTTCTTGCAGCTCCGCAACCGCCAACGCCTCCTGTCTCTCCTTCTCCCGAGTTGCCTTCAACTCTGCAAACTCTTTTCTCTTCTGCTCATCTCTAGTGGCCTTCTCCTCTGCTTCTCTGGCAGCGCGCTCTTCCTCTTCCCTCAAGATTCTGTCTTGCTCCTCAAGCTCCCGCTTCTCACGAGCCTTGCGCGCTCTGAACTCCTTTCTGCGAGCATCCATTTGGTCCTGTAGGTCCTTCTCTGCCTTACGGCGGCTTCGCTCGAACTCATCGCGTCTTCTCTCAACAATGGTCTCGCGGAATGACTCATAGTAAGGTACAACTCTCGCCAGCCTCTTGCTGAGTGCAACATTATGTTCGTGCTTAGCCTTGGCATCTTCCAAAGTCTGAGCCTTGGTCTTCTCATAGGCCTCCAAATCACGCTCACGCTGTGCGGCATAATCTGCTGGCAGCTTCTTGGCTTCTTCCTTCCTTTGTGCACGCTCAATGTGATCAATACGCTTGGCAGTAATTCTGAGCTTCTCGTTCATGTCGTTCTTCTCCCGCTCCAACTGAGCAAGCTTCATGGCACGAATTCGGTTGCTGTCGATATTCTCCAAGTCGTCAATATCGATATCGATAGCTTTAGGACCGATCTTGAGGTCAGCAATCTGCTTCTTGAGTTCCTCCTTACGGACACGCTCTAGCTCGGCCTTCATGCGCTTCTCCTCGCGGTCCTTTTGCTCCTGAGCGAGTCGCTTGTCTTCGGCTTCCTGGATCTGTGCTGCTCGAATCCGTTTCCGAGTAGCATCCTCTTTCTCCTTTCGTGCTTGGATTTCGGATGCCTCTTCCTTTCGCTTGGTGATAACCTCTTTGCGTGCCAAAATGTCGTGATGTTCCTGTTCAGCACCTGCTCTAGCTTTTGCATATGCTGCATCCCTGGCTTTGATTCGAGCCTCGTTGTATGAGGGGTCGATGTACTGGCAGGTGACGAATAGAGACTTGGCTAACCGGGTCAATTGTGTGCGTACAATCTCCGACGGTGTGTTTTGTAATCGCTGAACGGAGGAAGTCTCACTCTCAGCAGAGCCAGCACTTGTGCCAGCATTTACAGCCTTGGTGGACGAGAAGACATCAGTGTCGAAGCTGAGAACACCCGTAGCGTGATCCATGCGGATAGCAAGATCACCCTTCTTGTTTCCGTTCATGATGAACTTCTCAATAGTATCCCGAGAGACTTGGAATGGCTCGGGGAATCTGGCAAGGTTCTCAACGAATGCAAGGTCGACGGTCTCATACACTTGCGACAATTGTTGAAAGAGCCTAGTCAGGATGACTTGCTGAAGAGGAAGAACATATTTCGCCATCTCCTCATCAGCGCCAATCTTGGTCAAGATTGGAGAGATCTTTTGGCAGATGGAAAGAGGGTGGAAATCGACTTCAAGGATGTTGTAAAGCTCCCGGATCTCAGGACGAGCGCGCTTCAATAGACCTTTGCTCATGGCATCGCGGAAAAGCACAGCACGAGTAGGGGCCTGGGCCATACCGAGGAGGTGGGTGAGACGAGAGTTCTTGTTCTTCTTGGCCTCATCAATATCAACTAGAGCACCACGAGATCTTGAAGTGCTGATGACTGGAATAGCGAGAGCTGAAAGCAGTACGAAAGAGGCAGCCTTGGAAAGGTCTGCTTCGGAAGTAGCTGGGTTGTCTGCCTTCTTGCTCTGGCCAGTTGCAACCATGGAGGCAGACTGGCGGAGGAGGTTGTAATACCTGGACCAGGCAGCGGCATGGAAAAGATAGTTCTCACCAACCAAGAAGATTCTGGTCAACTTCTCGTAGTAATTTGCCATCATGACGTTCTTGGGTGGGCGCTTGCTAAGGTTGAGCAATGTATGGATATCCTCAACACTTCTGAAAGCCTCTTGCCACAGCTCAAGCTCAACAGCAACATTCAATTGTTGAAAACGGGTCTCGAGATGGCGCTGAAGGGTATCTGGGTCGTTAAGGTTGATGGCATGCATCTGAGCAGAGTACTTTGCAGCAGTCTGTACATGGTTTCGGAGAAGTTCGCAAAGTCTGCGGAATTCGGTCTTTCGCGTGTACTTCTGGCAGAACTCGAATGCTTGCATAGCGGTGCTCTGGTACATGATCTCCAACCTGGCATTGTTTCGGAGGATGTCGAGCACGGTACGGTATGTCTCCCAGAGGAACTTGAGCCATGGCGTTACGATTGCACGATCTGTGCGATCTCGAGACTGCTCGCCGGACACGGTGGAGAGGAGGATGGATTCTGGGGTTTCGCTGGCCTCGAGATCATCAACACCGGCAGTGTCTGCAGTGGTTTCGAGGGATGACTGAACTTCGTCGGCTTTGGCTTGTGCGGTCTTGACTTTATCCTCTGCTAGTTCGATGAATTTCTTGAGAACCAACTGCAAAGAGCGCGTTAGCATACGATTAGATATTGAATTGCAAATGATGAGACTTACTTCAATCGTGCCAACATTGGTGTTCTGACTAATATTCTTGTATTGATAAAGCGCGTCTTTCGCCAGCTTTCCCTTCTTCTGCTCGACGGACTGTTCGACCAAGAGGACCATGACCGGCTCCAACGAGGTGATGGGAACATTTCTGCTTCTCTTGGAAGTGATATGCTCATGGAGGAGAACCAGGGCCGCTGGCGACTGGCCAACGCCCATGAGTTCGTGAGCCCTCTTGAGAACATTCTCGGGCTTTGCGTGGGGCGGAGGAGGCATGCTGGGCAGACGCCTCTGCGATGAGATCTTGCGGTTGTTTGTTTCTCAGTGCGCTTGGGGGGTTTGATGAGAAACCGTGGTCGTGGCAGGGGATGGAAAGGCGCGCGTGTTGTAAAATGATGCGCAGGCTTCAGAAAATCGTGGGACTTTGTGTCTGAAAACTCGCTTATTATTGGAATCTGAATTGCAATTGCTGGCCCTGCCTGCCCTTCACATGACTTGGAAGCAACTCTGTTCGGGCTATCCCTAAGTCTTCCAATTTAGGCACATAACGACACATGACTGTTTCCCCTTGAGGACTATTCCCTTTGAGCTATATTGATCTCATACAGACCCATGTATAGAGCATGCTCAAATGTGAAGTCACATGAACGGTAGAGTGCACGTTCCTCTATAAAAGTTCAATCGGGTTTGGCGAAACTGCGTTCTTAAATTACGCTAGCCTAATTCGAGGCTTTAGCAGTAACTTGCCGGTAAGCCTTGAATCCCACCGCCACAACGGAACTCTCAAGGTCAAACCCATCTCGACCACCTCTCACTTTCTTCAGCATCACTCAGAATCCAGGTCGCGGGGCTACAAACTCCAATTACCTTCCAAGGGCCAATTCTCAGGTACGCATCAGCTCTCCTCCTCGCGTGCACGGCGACTCGGTAGCTGATTTGAAATTGCTGTTCGCAGATACCACTGATTGATTAGGAGTCGTGACCGCAACTCTTCACCATGCCTTCCGGATACTCATCGCGCGATGTCGGCGACCCATCGCAGATCAAGAAGAATAAGCAGTCGATGGCCGACCTCAAACTGCGCCGTCTTACGGAATTGAACAATCGCTTGAGAGAAGATTTGGAACGCGAAAGAATTCCCGTCTCGCAAGCCGCAAAGAGGTATTTGGAACCGAGCCTCAACCTCACACAATTGCCAGTCTACTAACTCGGCCGCATAGCATCATCTCCTATACGAACAGCACAAAGGACTTCATGGTACCATCAGTTTGGGGCGCTGTTGAGAAGAAGGACGATCCGTATGCTCCTCAACAGAGCGGGGGCTGCTGTGTGGTCATGTAGAAGGGCAGGCAGGTGGCTTCACAGACCACGAAGGGCGTTCATTGGAGTTAGGGAATCACTGCGAATAATACCTTTCACAGCGTAGCATTTCAGCGGGGTGGTCACTTCTTACGGCTGCTAGGGTCTTTGCATGTAATACTTTTGTTTGCAGTAGTTACTTTCACTCGATGTGTATAGGGTTACGATTAGTCTGAGGAGAGAGACTGCTTTCCATACAAATGATGAGGTGTTCTACATATATTTTTGACAGCTCCTAGAGCTCTTTCTTGACGCGTGCACAGCTCCTGAATTGTTGCGAGTCAGAACCGTGATTCGATAGTGCCCTTTGGGCAAATTGGATCCTCAGCCGAGCGGGAACGGTGACAAACCATCCAGACCAGACCCTGAGCAGGTATCAACATCAACAACCCAACAAACCCAAACTACTTTGAGCGCGTCTTGATTTGCAAATAATTGCATAATCTCACAGGCTTGAGCTACTGTTTTTATTTCATTGCATCGGCACTCCACAATCATCCTAAAACCCGGGGACCACACCACCAAGACCTTCGCAACAATGGAGCAGCCGCCACTCCCCCGAGTCACTATTCAATTCTGTACTCAATGTAAATGGATGCTCCGAGCTGCATATGTAAGCTCCCCTTTCTCTTTGACTACCGTTTGCTTGCTTCCTCTTGTCTTATCGTCATGACTATACCGCCACGTATTGTGCCACTCGGCGCAAGCTCCCGCGCGCATTCTTTATTGTCTTCTTTCCCCGCAGTCTCAGTGACAGACTACACGTGCCACGTGATAGTGTCCCCCTTTCTTGTGCTCCGTCTATTTACTTCCGAACTTTGTTTCCGAGCTTAGTAGTTTCATCCTAACGAGAAGGGCAAAGTGTTGATTCCCTATTGTAGTTTGCCCAAGAGCTGCTTTCTACCTTCTCTACCTCTCTTGGCGAAGTGGCACTACAGCCGTCAAGCGGAGGGACGTTCGTGGTACATCTCTATCATGCGAATCCGACTAGCATCGAGGATGAACCGGTTACCATACAGAAGCATCTGTTATGGGACAGGAAGGCAGAAGGTGGATTTCCTGGTATGTTCATTCCCTAGAAGTACCTACTCGTTATCTCATCTCTCGACTGTTTACCTACAACTGTCCCCATCCCAAAGAAAGTTTTGATTAAATTCAAAGTACCTTAATCGCAAAGTCACTTGTGCGTCTTTCCACATCTTTCAACTTCACAACCCAACTAACAATCTTCTTTCTTGCACAGAAACGAAAGAACTCAAACGCCGAGTAAGAGATATCATAGACCCATCTCGAAACCTCGGGCATGTAGATGGCCACAAGAGTAAGCTTGTCATTCCGATCTAAACTCCCATCTTTTGCATTTCTCATATTCCCCTTACTTGTCCAATACATCCCATCCTCTCTCATTCATCTTCTCCTATTCCATTCTCTCCTCCCATCTCTAACAACTCTAACAAACCCCAGAACCCGAACCCGAACCCGATTCCAAACTCATAGCCCCTACCCAAACCTCCTCACTCCCACCACCCACGCCCATCCCAGCAGCAATCAACAGGCTACAAGCAGAAGCAACCGGAGAGCGGAAGTTCACGCCCATGGATGTAGACGTAGATGTAGATGTATCAGTGCAGGGGGGTTCAGAGAGGGCGTTGGGTGGGGAAGCAGAGGTTGTTGGTGGGAATGGGAAGATTAGGATTGGTGGGGATGGGGGAGAGGGGTTTTGTAGGCCGGGGGATGAGGATTGCGGGTAAGGAGGGGGTGAGGGTTTAGGTACGAGATGAGGTGAGATGAGATGAGAGGGATAATCGTGTTCCCCTAACGGCACACGATCTAGTGTTGAGCATGGAATCATATTGAGGTCGTAGATCCTGTCGGGAGCTTTAGGGGAAATTTCCGTATTGGGAAAACTGGAGAGGGGATCTAAGGGGTGCAGCTAGTAAGAGCTTCAGCTAGGAGGAGCTTCAGTGCTACTTTTGGTAAGAGGCGTCTTAGAGAAACATGTAAAGAGCAATGAGTAACGACAAAGAAAGACACGGCAGCGAATCTAAGACTTGACTTTGAAAAACAATTTAGTTTAGGAAATTAGTTTCATTCGCCGGAACAGTTTCAGATGTCAGCAATTGTGGCAGAAGAACGGCTACGGAAAAAAACAGGCCCACCCTCACATCCACCATTCATCCATAGACCAAAGCACGCTTTGCACCACCTTATTGCCCAAGTCACCCGTGGAAGCCCACCATCCACGAAAAAAACCATGCAAGTCAAGTCAGAGCCAAGCCAGTCGAGAGAGCTACACAGACAAAGTAATCATTTCCGTTCCACCAAAGAGACAGCCCGGTCTCGCAAACAATCGTAATCTCTTATACACACAAAAAATGCCCACCCTCTCTCTATAAGCTCAAACCAAATCGACAACCCGTTTTCATTTCTGTAGCCGCGTCTTTCTATCTTGTGGTATCCGTTCGCTTCGCAAGTAAGAAGTTCGTGTGCTGCTCGTGTCTTCCAATTATGGTCATCGCTCGTAGTCAAAGGCGAAAAGAAAGTTGTGTACAATCGGTAACGTCGTATAGAGAGGCGGGCCCCTGGCGCAACGCACACGCGCAAATAGGTATTTTATGTTTTTGATATGGGAGAGGAGTCGAGGTTCGAGTTCGGGAAATCGTGGAAGGGAGGCTTGTGTCGTAAACAAGAAGATCGAGAAGCGCGTGAGCGAGACTTTGGCGTAGGAATCGAGGGTAAATCGCGAAGTTATGCTTATCTGCGTCCGAACCTGCTATACACAAGGAAGTTCGTAATTGTTCTCATACTACTTTTTCTGCTTCCTCGGAGGAGTGACGGGCCTGCTGGCACCTAGACCACCGTAAACGTACTTTTGTTTCTTCTCCGCTGGTTTCAGAATCTGCGAATTGGAGGTCAATGACTGTCATATACTTTGAATTGTTGAGCAAACTAACCTGGAACGAACATAACAAACTCTCATCTACGCTCATCATTGCGCCTGCATTATCAAACTCTCCGCAGTAGTTGGGTGCGCTGAAGAGGGTGACTAATTGTCTCTTGGAAAAGAATTCATACCCGTCTTCGACTACTTGATGAGCTCGGCATATCAAATCCATGTCATGCTTTTGTAAGAAACGGGAGACTACATCAGGGCCGAAGGTAAAAGATACACCTCTGTCGTTTTCACTCCAACCAGTGATGTCTTTATCTGGATCGGACCAGAGGAGATCGCACAACAGACCGCAGTCGGGAATCTAGTTTTATCAGTAAGAGCTCTAGCCGTCTCTCGGGGCACTGAAAAATGACAAGCAGAAGAATCCCGGAAACTTACATCGGTGGGTCGCATGACACGGCGAATCTGCTCCATGGAATTCAGATCTGGGCTGAGACCGCCGTGCATTGTGAAGATCTTCTCGTCAATGATTGCCGCAATTGGGAGGCAGTTGAAGCAGTCCGTGAATGTCTTCCAAAGCTTGATATTGTATCGTCTCTTACACTCATCATAGAAGCCGTAGATGCGGTTGATGGACGCGCATTCATGGTTACCGCGCAAGATGAAAAAGTTTTCGGGGTATTTGATCTTGTAGGCAAGGAGTAGGCAGATTGTCTCAAGGGATTGCTTGCCTCTATCCACGTAGTCTCCTAGGAAGAGGTAATTTGCCTCCGGAGGGAAGCCTCCGTACTCAAACAAACGGAGGAGATCATAATATTGGCCATGGATATCACCACAGATCTAAAGATACGCAGCAGTCAGCAAACCATCCAATACCGCGCTTCTGGGGGTTGCTATGATGCTTTTGCATACCTTGATTGGTGCCTCTAGTTCGAGGAGGATTGGTTGGGAGATGAAGATTTCTCGCGCCTTGGTGCATAGATAACGGATTTCAGCTTCCAAGAGCTGCACTTGCTTGCCTGGTCGGCTGCCTCGAACCTCCAACAGTCTATCGATGATGGAATCGAGGTCTACATCGTTCTGGTCCGCCATGTCTTCTGGCCTCTGAGTGGGGGAGGGAACGGGGCGAGGTTATGTTTTCCGCAGTGAGGGATTTGCCGCCGTTCGATAGCTGTCTAAATCGATTTCGCTGTTAGGAGGACTATGATTCACTCCTTGATCTAGAGACGCGTGCAAAGTTAGCAAAATGTGGCAAGCTCAGGAGCGCTGTACCGCGCTGGATTCACCCAGCGGACTTTGCAGGCAGTAGCACACGTACAATGAAGTGAAATCGGCCTCAGTGAGCTCTCTGCAGAAAGCCGCGTCGCCGAGATATTTGCAAGACTTGTGCGGTGCAACCTTTTCGCAGTGGAGTTGCGAGGGAAACCTCGGAAGGCTTGGAGGCACCTCTGTTATCGGCAAAGGAGGTGCTGGGTGTGTGTCGTCAGGGTGTTGTTATTCACAGCTCTACGCCGCTGTCACTGATTCGCGCAGTATGAGTAGCCTAGGGCAGTTTGTGGTGGTGATGCTTTGGAGACTCGGAAGTGTTTGTCAGTGTCGCTTTGTGCAAATCCAAATCGCGTTTTTGCTTTAAAATAAACGAGGTACCCGGGCTGGAACCTTTTTTGCTGCGGGAAGAGAGACTACAGTGTCCTGTAAATGCTGCGATGCTGCGAATGCAGAGAGATGATACACCAGTATTGTGTGTTTTGTTCTTTTATTGAGATGTCGTCGGGTTGACGTTGTAAAAAGTTCAAGGGGCCTTTTGGGTTTTAGATTTCCTGTGTACGGACGGGCCAGACGGGGGGTGGGAGAGGCTTGACGCTTGACGCTTGTTGGAATGCGATCCTATTTAAGGTCGACAGAACAAGAATGTGCCGGAGCAGTAGGGTCAGTGGTAATAATCAGAAGAAAGGGAGGTTTTTTTAGATCCAAGCCGGCACTGGGTGGAATCTCGTCGTCGTCGTTGTTAAGTTGGGAGTTGGGAGGTGGGAGTTGGGAGTCGGGAGTTGAAAGTTGATGGAAGGTGGTCGATCAACAGACTTGCGTTGCCTCAAATCTCGACTCGAGTCGAACTCCCCTTGCTTGCATGCCTGCCAGCCTGCCCGCCCAGCACATTACATACACACCACCACACCAGGCCTGTTCTGATCCAGCAGCGACCCTTTCTAGTGCTGATTTTGCGGGCCAAGCATCTTTTTTCTCATGCTGCCTCAACAATATTACCCTGTCATTTATCATTGGCTCAGCCTCACGACAATCCTTTGCTTGGTGCAGAGTACCGTCCTCGCCGTCTCTACGAGTGACGATTCTGATCCACAGTACTCCGCAGAAACGCGAATCTTTGCTCGTATTTTCCAGCGCCGTCGAGCCCGTACAGTACGGGTGTCTCCAGAGAACCCTGAACTGCTTCTTGTTGAGAGTAAAAACGCAGCGAGCTGACTGGCAAGAAGGTTCTGCGCATGTGCGACTTCCAACACGCGTTTACGGCGAGTCCGGCAACATATTTTCAGGGTTTTAAAAGCAGGCCGAGGTCTTTTAAATGGAGCCAATTTTGAAAAGGTGGCTTTGATATAGAGTCACGCCATATATATTTTCAATTGTTCGAGACCTGGCATTGCAATTGCATTGGATTACCATGTTACACTTTCCTATGCTGAGGGGTCGCGGGGTAAGTGGGGACCTCAACATCCTTTTCATTTTGATATCAGTCAGACCCAGGGGCTTATTAATAGAATCCTATATCGCCATAGTTTCCAAATGCAGTATTTAAAGAGTTGTCCTATGTGAGAGATTAGGATTCCTACCCCTGGAATTCTTCCCCTGATACTCCTAATATGGTATCAGTACGCACATGGCTATTGGTAAAAATTGTTATCAGAGTACCTAGGATTGGTATAATTAAGGCTACAACACTCAAGGATTTAAAGTCTAAGTAGAATAGCCAAAGTTGATAAAACAGTTTGAGATTAACTTCGAGCTCTAGCATTGTTCAGATAAAGAAGCCATGGATTGAGATAATGAACGGCTGCGTCAAGTTCACCCCAACCCATTTTCTACATTGCAATGAGCAGCTGCTACCCCTGAACTATTCAAACTACAAATGTTCCTGAGCTCTTTAATGAAACATATCATTCTTGGGGCCAAGGAAAACCCCTCCTTAATGTCTTTCCCTATTTGCCTCGTTAACAACTCTCGAAGTGTAATTTCATAATCTCATATATAACTGCAGCACTGCCTCAACCTTCACACTCCCTCCTACCAAAATCCACTGAAAAACACTCTCTCCCATTGATAAATCATAACCTCACTTTAACCTCTACCTCTCAAATCACCAACAGCAAACACAAATCCAATCATCTTTTAAGTCAAATTGAATCCCCTGACTTTTTCAAAATACCAACCAACCAGCCATTGTATCAGAGGAGTGTGAGGGGTGAGCCTGTGTTAGGGACGGGTAATTATGCTAAACTGAAAAGGACGGAGGAGATGGTGGGAGTTGGTGAAAGGGTTGTACCTGGCATTAGGGAGAGGTAAATGTAAGTGTCTAGGTCCAGGCTAATGCTGTGCTCAATTTGGGAATTGGGAACTCGGAGACCATGTAAAGTCATAGAAGCATTAGGCTTTCACGGAGATACAAGCACAGCAAGGTAGCATTCAAGTTCGATGCTCAAAACCATTTCATTATGCCACCCATCCGTCCGTCGCTTCGAATCGCTCATGCAGTACAGATGCTAATTTCGCTAGGAACGCCGCCTAACCAACCCTTTCAAGACCTTTATTTTACAAACAGACATTCAAACAATCTCTCGACCCTGGGCTCTGATGCTCAAAAGTCACAGATCATCCATTGATCTACACAGTTGGCATGATCTAGCATGCTATGAGAATAGTAAAAGTAAAATCGCGAGAAGAAGCATGATATGATCCCCGAACCCGCACGCTATGCTTGATGACTGATGCAGACGAAGAAAACAGGAAAATGACCACTAGAAAGATGCCGCAAATGCAAAAATCCCCAGCAAAGGTAGAGTGGAGAGCACTGCTACTTCTGGAGACGAGGGTATCAAAACAGCCTCCCTATGCAACGACTAACATTGTCGTTACCAAGAACATACACTGCACCAGTGTATGTCTCCATTCGAAAATTATAAGCGTGTCGAGAAGATCACCCCAGTGTTCGACCGCTATGTATTGTTTGTTGACTGTTGGCTCGAGGTATGGTTGGACTCGACCTCATCGGGCTCGTCGGGTTGAAGTTTGCCGTTGTAAAGCCCTGTGCTTGGGCGTTCTTTTGTGCTTCCCAGCCCTCTTCGCTCAGCACGCTGAGCCATCCGTTGCCGACTTCGTTCCGCAACGCTTCTAACTTCTGTCTATATAGCTCACCGCTAATCTTCCAGTCTTGGGAGTCCTTGCCAGGCTGCGTTTTGATAAGTGGAAATTCGTATGGAACTGTCTGTATGGGAGGTAATCGAGGCACAGCAGCAGAGTCTATTCGCGGGATCTGGCCCTGAACTTGGGGTTGTTGAGGCTCGGATTGAATATATAAAGGCACTGTCCGAGGCGAAGGGTCTGGACTCATATTACACGCAGCCGACAATCCTGTAGGATCATCGGCGGCTTCCTCCATTGAAAATGGGACAAGGGGGGCTTGTTTACTGGGAGAGGTCTCAGATGTGGAGAGGTCCACGATCCTCCGCTTCGGTGTTCGTCTGCGTCTACCAGAAGAATTTGAATACACTTCACTGGTCGCAGGGGCCGGGTGAGGTCGTTCCTTGCGAAGTACCGCAGGTACAGGAGCAGGTGGGTAGTCAATTATGGGTTTGTTTACATCCACTGAAGATATGCCATAATCCGGTATTGGCTTGACGACAGGAACATTCGCTTTCTCGGCCACTCTGTCTACCAGTTGCCGCCTTTCACTATAACCAGGTCCATATGTATCGATGAGAATGTCTTCGGTATAGCCAGGAGTTTTTCTAAAAAGGTTGAAGATCGTTACTCGATAATTGCTATGTGTTTTGACAAAGGGGTTGCCCAAGACCCAAATTTCTCGAAGGTCAGGAATGCCTGTCAATCTCGCAAGCTCTGTGGGATCCGTCATCCTATTATCTCGTAGATCGAGTCTCTCTAGGGGATATAGTCTTTCAATACCGGCGATGGATATAAGTCGATTCGATCTCAAATTAAGGGCCGAAATGGCAGGAAGCGGGTTTCGGGTCAAGGAGTGGAGTGAGTTGATCATACAGTTCGACAAATTGAGAGCTCGTAGTGCCGTCAGGGATGCCAGACAATCGGGAATCTGCTGGAACAGGTTCGAAGATAGATCCAAGGAGTGAAGAGTATTGGCCAGCGGGGCTAAGCCCTCCGCGGATATGGAGGTGAGACCATTATCAGCAAGACTGAGATGTTTGAGAAATCTCCATTTTGAGGATGGCAAGATGCCCATCGAAAGCAAATTCGACGAGCTGCTGCGTGGATTGTGCCAGCCATCCGATGCGCTCGAATGTGAACTTCCTGACCCGGACCTCTTAACCTTGTGTGATCCCCTCAAATGGCCGTATGCAGAGCCAGTTCGTGGGCTCGTTGGACGAACTGGAGAATTACTCCTCGGTCTCGATTTAGCAGGAGACTTTGTACCATCCGAGCCCGCTCGTTTCAAAGAGACGGTACGCGAGTCATCCTCCTCACCGATATGGGTACGCTGGTCTGGCGAACCAGGGGCCGAGTTGGACTTTACTAATTCTGCATGCGGTATGGTTGGGCTTCTCTTCGGGCTCGAGGATGTAGCCCAGGTGGTCGTAGGAGACATCTGAGCTTTGGAGGAACGGCGCCGCCTCTTGTCTGTATCATCAAGCACAATGTTTATGAGGATGTCTGCTGGATCGTCAATTCCTGCACGCTTGACTGTCAGAGATCTGAGCTGTTCTGCAAGTCGATCCCAGCCAAAGAATTGTCGGAAGTCGATATCACTGATCTCCAAAGCACTGATATTCTTAAAGGCGTAGAGAGGAACTGCAGAGTCGAATGGGAACTCTTCGTAGCCTTCTATAAGCCTGGCGCGTCGATCCGGTGTAAGTCTTAGGCAAGGTATTTTCGTAAAGGCCGAGTACAGATACTTCAGGTCAGCTTCAATGGCGGCTTTCTGCTTCTCTGTCTTTGCGGCAGATGCTCCCGATCCAAGGCCAAAATTTGACCAAAGACTGGACATACCAGACATGACACTCCTCACACTAGACACAGAATGAATAGATCCACTATCCGATCCGCGACCCTTGGGTCGTTGGGATTGGCCCAAAAAAGAGACATAGTTTGCAGCTGTGGTATCCGCGTGGAGATTCTCTAAACGAACATTCATAGGTCCAACAGCAATACCAAGATCTTCGAATCGGGAGAGGAGGTAGAAGAGGTGATGAGGGGTCAGGGCAAGTTTTGCAGGCTTGATATTATGAGACGCGAAGGTCAAGTATGGGAGGGAGAGTGCCGCTGCGAGAGTGCTCGAGGTGGAGGAGGAAGAAGCAGCTACTGGTTGATTCGAAGAGGTAGGCGGTTCTGGCGTTGCAGAACTTCCAACTGACGACACGTTTGAGGAAGAGCCATTTTTAGGAGCTTGTTGACGCCGCAGTTGAAGGGCATTCGCGAGAGCTTTTTCGTGTGTGCGAACGAAGTGGGAGAGGTTCTGAAGATTTCTGCATTAGCATAACTAAGAAAGGAGATGTGCGCCGATTTACCTTTATGAAGAACTGCCCATCCTCAGTATCCATCATCGGGAATACATGTGGTCAACGTGTATAAACAATTGAGTCTATCGCTTTCTGCGATACGAATATTCTCAACAGGTGGCTAACCGTGCCCTTCTATCTCGACTGAAAGGATCGTCGTATGATCCTGTAGTTGTACGACTGCCGGTAGGAAAAGACGAGCGGCTCTATGAGTAACACAGCATGGTTAGCGATAGTGTTTCGAAATGAGTAATATGGAGTCCCATGTGGAGTCTCGATCAGATTCTTTTCGAGGTGAACATTGTGAGAATTATCTATTAGTCGTGGGGCACTAAAAGGCCTCGAATCGTGGATGTGCTCTCGAATGACCACTCAATATCAACGGCCCTCAACGACGGCCGCATGCATATAATATCGCAGGCATCTTCAAATGCAGACGAGACGTTGTGCAAAGGAGGGCTGCATGTACGTACCTTTCTTTCGTTCTTTCTGGACACCAAGAGCAACGGGGCTCTGAGCACTCGACGCTGAAGCCGAATAAGAGACAACTCTCCACGAGAGCGACGGAAGAGACAGTACAAGACACGATAACTTCAAGAAGTGAAGATTTCTGGCACCGGCCCCTAGTGGAGAGGAGATGGGTGGCTCCACGGCGATATGCTCTCTTTCGTCAATATTTCACGCGCTGGCTGCAGGCTCCCCCACTCTAACACCGTTATATGCAGTAAAGGCCAAGGGTCTTGCCCGTGCAGATTCCGCTTGCTCGCACGCACGCACGCACGCACAGAACAGAGTAGAGCAGCAACGATCTGCGGTCGGTTTAAGCTGATATCAAGCAGAAAGAAGCAAAGAAGATGTTGATGGGGAGCTGAGAGTAGTAGGAGCAGGGTAGGGGGATGTGTAGGGAAGTATGAATGAAGCCATCCAAGAAGGTGGTTCGAGGCTCGAGTCGAGGCTGGCGCAAGAGCACGACAGGTGGTCTATCCGTGGACCAAATGGGAATAACTAGCGGGCGAGCACGGAGATGCTCGGTGGGTTACGAGTATTGCTACCAGTATGGGGGGTATACTCTCTCTCTGATAGGCTACTGGATGAGAGTCAGTGGGAAAGAAGAGTCGAAGAATGGCCTTCTACACCGAAGATAGGCTCAGGTAGCGCGCGAGGCTGGCTTATTAGGTACTTAAGAGCACGGCACGACGACCCTTGAGGCTTGGGAATCTTTTAAAGGAGCCGATCTTGCACGTAATATGCGGCAAAAGTGTAGCCGAGTAGAACCCCTCATGGTATTGTTATCTGCGCTATCCTTGAGTATTGTCTTGATCCTTCAGATCTGGATATTCCTTCTACTGTACGGAGTACTACCGGTACGGTATACCCAGTATGGGATTGTAAGGTAGCTGCTGTTGGAAGTACATAAGAACATAAGATGCGGTATATAGATCTTGATCTTGATCCTTGCTGTTGTCCGTGGAATCTATAATACCGTACAGTGCTTACTTACTTACTGCAGATCTGTACTCGTAACTCGTAACTCGTAACATCCGTCATAAACTTTCACTGGAAGTGTGAGAGAGAAATACTTCAAAGTAAGTGAGTGATTGCTTGGAATCTGCAGCCCCCTGCTAATAAGCCTGTGAACGGTGAACCCCACCATCCGCCAGGGTCCTCACGGCGTCTGTCTGCAGGGCCGCTAATTTATCGGAGGGGTCATAACCATGATCATAGGCCTGGTAGGCCTGGTAGGCCCCAGTCGCAAATAATAATGAGGCCACCAGGGCAGCTGTGATGCCCCAAGGGAAGGCTGTCAATCTCAGTCTCCGCCAATCAATGCCTAGAGAGAGCGTACCCCCACTACTGCCGCCCTCGACAAGCAAAAAAGGGGGGAAGGGAAGGCTGCGGCAGACCGACTTTCACAACACCATCGATCGTGAAAGAATACCGCAAGAGCGAGTGAGTGTCCTTCACCGCCGTCAGAATTTATTCATTTGCTACAAATACATTTCGCCACAACCATTCCAACGTCCCACTGACTCCACTCTCAGTCAATTGCTGACCACAAGAGTCACATTACATACTACCAGTTGCAATCCTCAGCCATCAGGATGACCGACGACCGTATACGAAACATGGGAGTCAGCTTCCAGCCTCGTGCCCTTCGTCAGGTGAAACCATTCTAATCCTTTCGCTCGGTTCGGTTACGAACAACAACCCCGCCTGAGTCAGCTACTAGGCTTATCCGTATATTTCTCCCCTCATTTTCGTACACAACCGGTGGCTTGGGAGGTTGGAAAAACGTGGATGACCTTCCATCGAGATCCTTCCAGTCATGATGCCTCCAAGCATTACCGCAGAATCGGAGACATCTTCAAGCCCAATCACGCATCAAGCTCGTTGCAAATCGACAGTGGAAGCAGTGTATATCTATTGAGCAACCTGTTGGTGGTTTACCGTGGCGTTCCCCTCCATGTCGGTCAATGGATGCTTTCGGACGACCCTGCATGTGTTGAGAGGGTTGGTTAATAATGGTCAACTCGCGCCATTGGAGGGTTATAGGCCTTGGGGCGGGCGAAACAGAAAAGAGTACAGGTGACCTCGATTTACAGTATACCGGTATTTATTGGTATGTCTTTTCCCGTTTGATATCGGGTGGTTCGGCTTCAAAATGCCAAAGCGAGATCTCAGATCTGGAATGCCGAAAGACAGAGGAACCAAGCCGTGCTGTGTTTCTCCGTTTGGTGTAAATTAGGTTGGGTTGCACAACCTTACGGCGACTGGCAGTGATCAAGCGTCTTTTTGACTGCGGTAGCGGTGAGGGGGGTCGATGCTTCAAATACCGTATGGGATCATGCCGGGAACCCCTCCATGGCCTTGATACGGTTACGGTACTGTACCGGCACTGTACGGTACGGTACAGTACAGTGTACAGTGTACAGTACAGTACTCCGTACGGAGTACCTCCGTATGACATGAAAACATGACCATGACCCCCAGAACGCCCCTGATAAAAACCTTAATTTGATCTTATCACTACAGTATCCGTGCCCTTCTCTCATGCACATCATCACACCACACCAAAGTGCTCCGTATTTATTAATCCTGGCGGCACCAGCGCTTCTTTCAGGAAAACGTCCGATCCGATGCCGCATATTTGTTGTTTCTAATGTCCAGTTCCAACACAACACCTTCCAAAGCATCGTGAGTGCATCACTCACCGCTGTTGTCGACGGCGACGACGAGTGCTACCCGAATCTCCCGCAAATCACCGTCTAGTCGGGTAAGAGTCTAGCAAAAAGAAAAAGGTGTGTATGCAGCCCCAGGTACGGTATATCTGAAGTAGATCACCGATGACGAATTTGGCATTATTGGCGTATTGGAAGCGCATATGAGATCCTTTTGAGGCAAGTCTGCCCCTTATCTCCTCAGCTGATACTCCGTACATGCGGCCAAGTACTATAGTAGCATCGAAGATCTTGATAACGATTTGATCTGCCTCTAGGGGTATACTAGCTGACTCGGTACATTGTTTGATTTACGTATCAATATGTTCTTGGTTCAAGGCTGAAGGCTTGACCATAGATAATAAGCGTTGAGCGTCAAATATTTCAACGACCGATCAGCGTCGTTGCCGTTGAAGTATTTACGTGAGAGACGACTTCAAGCGACGTACTCCGGAGAGAGCTTGGCAAGAGAGGCCTTCAGTGCGGGGCTTCCTACTTCTTATTTTGCTCTACTCATTCTCTTGACATTGGACTTGACAACTTTGTTTCCTGCGGAGTGCTTGATGTACTGCGATTTACCCAGGAATAGAATAGGGGGCCTTGAGATCTTGATGATGGAAAATCTTCCTGGACGGAACCCGAAGGCTGCATTGTTGCAATCGGGCCAACATGTCAACATTACTGAGTCCAGCGACGAGGCCCAAGGCAGAATTGCCTGCTTCAATCAGAATCCCTTCGTAATGATCGACTAGAGGTGTCCGCGTTTATGGATATCCATGTGTCCACCGGATCTCTCAATTTTTGGAACGATCTTCGAAATTGAACGAGTAAGGGATATGTGAGAAGATCGCCCATGCTATGACATAAAGAAGATGCGGAGTTGCTCCAATTTAGGGCACGAGCAATTCGCTCAGGGAATGAAGGGCTCCATCCTGTTTGTGAACTTTCACCTCCAGTTTGTTTCAAGATTCGTGAGACCTACACATCTCTGATGATCCTCAGCTCTTGAAATTCTCCAATGTATCTTTTTTTCGATTCCTTACCTTTACCAACAGTCTGGCGCCGCTGCCACTCCCATTGGAGCTCCTTCAAGTTGAGAGGGGGGAAAGAACCGTGGTTGGGAGTTCCTTCAGCTAGCAGAAACTTTGAAGGCATTCTTAAGGACTGATAATCGAATATTTCGATTGTCTCACCACCAAAGAGAAATCAAAGGCGCACTAGCCTGAAATGTACAAAACGTTACTACAGTCCATATGCTGGACAATGGGCAAGAGTGCATTCCTTGTGTTTGTTATTTCTTGATCCTGTCAGCCTCTTCATTTTCAATAGATCAAGAAGTCTTACTAGCAGATATTCCCACTGAACAATGAGAGCTACGGCTTTAAGTGGTAGAAAGACGCTATAATGTCTCGATTATAGTGAGTCGATGACGGGCCTTTGAAAGTGACGGGGCCTCGAAGGGTCTAGATCCTGCGGAGCCATCGAATAGGTCAAGTGAAATGAGGCAGGGTGAGATATCGTTGATTTCTATCTTGAACTGGGACTTTACGTTAATCTTCGTGGCGGCACTCTCGGACAGGGTTATTCACCAAGCGCTTTATCCACGTAGTGATAAAGTTGATGTTTTTCAGACTCGAGAAGTCTGGAAAATGCTTCTGGGAAAGCGCTGTCCCAGTCTGTCAAGAAGCATGTAATATTCTCACATCTAATGCATACAGAAACCACGAAAGTTTCACTTGCTCATAATATGTGCAAGTGTTAAACTCTTCGCCTCCCTTTGCAAACATATGAATCTATTCGAAGCCTCAAAAGCCAAACCACATCTACCGATGACGCCTTTAAATAGCTCATATCAAGCAGCAGACGCAGTAAGCACTCCAAAGACGAAAAAAATAGCAAAAATATATACACCACTGCTCTCCCAACAACACTAAATGTCTGAAAATTGGACAGTCCCGGCGACTATAACCCACAAGCCAAGATCCTCCTCATCGCCAACCTAGAAATCTATCGTCTCTGTTACTCTATTCCACGTACTCCACTCCTCAACCTATCCAAAGAGAAAGCAGCAATATGGATATCGAAGTTCCAGTAAGATGCAACCCAGACTCGAATGTCTTTCCGCAGATACTTGTGCTGATTTTTCTTAATGATGGGAACGTCGTCGTGAATATCTCATGTTCGACATTTACATTGACCCTCGTGTCAGCCGTGTCTTTGGATCTCTTGACTACAACGAGGTGGTATATCTGTATACACGAACCAACGGGGATCCTTCCACGATTATAATGCTTCATCTTCAGTATTCGAGGCTGTAGCATTAGCTATGACGGGGCGGGGAAGAGCGGGTTATAGATATTTTTAGGGGAGGGGCTTTGGGACTCGGTTTGAGAGGCATGCTTGCATTGCTCATCCGAAACACGCGAAGGGGGTGTTCGAGGGACTGGACTGTACTGGATTGGAGGTTCATGCAGATATTTGCAATAGATAAAAGATGTAGCCATTACTTATGAGCTTGTATTCGCCTTGCAGTTCACGGGCTTGGGGGTAGGTGGAGGGGGGAGATGTAACTAGGTACTGGCTCTTTCAGGGGTATGAAGTAGAGCTCTAATGTTGCACCCTGAAAGAGAAATGAGAGGCGGTTTTTAGTGCTCATGAATAACGGCTGGAACACATATAACCAACAAGCTTTATGCTTGAACAATTGAAAGTGAAGTGCCTATGGTGGATGTGACTTGATCCACGCTCGTCGTGAGTCTCCTGAGAATTACTGTCGTCATAACTTTGCAATGGTATCTATTGTGGCGGCTATACTACATACATCTTATTCTCACAAGATAAGTCTCCCAGGCTCTCCTTCCAGAACAGTCTTTACTCTATCCAAGAAGATCTGCGCTCTCTTCTTATCGCCCTTTGGCACCGTAACACTGAAGACATTGACCGAGGCTGACATGCCCGGTGCAGGTTTAGGAGCAAGTTTAGATGGCTTTGCTCTGCCGGAGAGGATATCAATTATATCGACCCTCTTTGCTGCAGACTTTCCTGGCTTGATCGCAGGGGCGGCTTGAGGTAATGCCGTAATTTGCGGTAAGAATGCACCCCTTACACCGTGCACAGAAGAGACTTTGTCAAATCCAAGCACTTGATTGAAAAGCTCGTCTGCAGACGGCTTATGCGTCTTCGATTGGGGTAGATTGTCATTTGCAACATCCGTAGCACGAGCAATGAACGTTGAGAGCGGCATGAATATTCCTAGTGTCTTCTGTATCCGTTGCTGCACTTCAATGACGGAGGACATCGATATAGGGACTGCGACTTCAAGCTCTTCGACGACAGGTAGTGAAGCCGGTGCGGATTCCTGCGCTGGTTTTGGCGCCGCGGGTGGTGGGGCAAGCTTGATGTTGCTGAGGTCGAGGTGAGAGAGCTTTTGGATCTTGGCTGAGAGCTCAGTGGGGTATGAGGAGGAAATTGAGCCCATGTATGCAAGAACATCGCCTTTCAGCAATCGGTTGTTAGGACCGGTGGGAGTCATCTTATCCACATCTGCTTCCTCAAGACCTTGTTCGTGGATCAAGTGTGAAACGGATGGTAGGAGTGGATAGGTCTGTTTCTCCGCCGGTGTAGAGGACTTCGCTGGGGACGAATGTGCGGAAGAAGACTTGGGTGTAGCTTCTGACTTGGACTCGGACGTTTTCTCGGGCTTTGGCTCGGATGCTTCTTCCTTTGGCGCTGGGGAGCTTTCTTCTGCAGGTATTTCCAAACTGCTGATATCATCTCCCGCCTCAGCTAGAACTCCAATCCGAGTCCCAACCTTGATCGCCTTCGCTCCATCCCCTAGAGTGATCTTTGCGAGAATTCCATCGTCTTGAGCCTCCACATCCATTGATGCCTTGTCCGTCTCAATCTCCAGCAGTACGTCACCGGCCGAAAATGAATCGCCCTCCTTGAGTTTCCAGCTTGCAATGTTGCCTTCGGTCATAGTAGGAGATAATGCCGGCATAGTGAAGTTTTGAGCAGCCAGACACGCTGCAGAGGTCCGGAAACCTGTCTCAATAGATTAGTCCCAGTCCTCTGATTTATTTCTTCCGGGAATGCCCATACCTCGAGCGGCGGCATCTTGTCGCAACTGCCTGGATGTAAGCCTGGCTGACAGACGACAAGCTGTCGCAAAAGATGCCATACTGGCTGTGAGGATTGAAAGCTCAATTGGCTTTTTAGGTTGAAGGTTCGGAGCTTGGTGGGAGACATTGAAAGGAAGGTGTTCGCGTGAACCCAACGAATTTCGCGGCTAGCGTTCCCGAATCGCCGACGGGTTGAACTTTTTCCCGACCTTCCATCCACACGCCTCTGAATATCTTCAAGGTAAGAATTGGAATCCCTGAAGGGTGGCTGTATTTCCAATTGCTAACATAGTATATACAGATGTCAGCTTTTTCAAGAGGGTGCTTTTTGAGGCACCAATGTGCTTTTGGAGCAAGAGCATTTCAACCTCCTCGTATCAGATCTCAACCTCGATTCTTCTCCTACGCGCCTATCCTCCGAGCAGCAAATGGCTCCAAACGCGTCGCTCCCAAAGGCAAGCCCTCATATGCACCCGCGAATGCTACAGCAACTACTCCCCCACCATCCCGAGTCTACCAATCCTATGCCAACATCCTCGCCCAAAAACCCCACCCAACACTCCTCTATCAAGCTCCTTCATCAAGCATGTTCATGTTAGCCTGCTATGGCGCGGCATTCTGTTTCATAGTCCATGGCGGTTACGCACTATTCATCTATGAAGAACAACGAGAAGGTCTGTCAACATGGACAAATTACGCGTTTGCAGTAGGGGCTGTCTTCATGGGAGGCTGCGCTGGCTATCTTATTCTTGGACCCTCTATGATGATTAAGTCAATTTCTGCCATACCGAGGAATGTTACGCGTACTCTGGGAACTCCAGCTACAAGTGGTTCTATTCCAGAATTGCAACTCGAGGTGGAGCTCAGAAGGATGGTGCCTTTCTTCTCTGCCAAGAAGATCTACATCAAGCCCCAAGAATTGGTGCTTCCAATGCCATTGGGACCTACGCCTGCGCAGCGTGTTAGTCCGGCTGTAATCAGGGCAATGACGGCAGAGAAGAAATTACGGAGACAGCAGGAATTGGAGTACGAGAGAACTCACCTAATGACCTCGCCCTTCAGACAGATGAGTAAAGGATTCTTTAGCTTGTTTCAAAATACAAGGAGGGCTTTTATGAGAGAGGGATTCCTGAAAGCGCAAGTGAAGCAGAAAACATACAAGCTTGATATTACTGGTGGATGGGCACTGGATGATGGAAAAGCATTGGATCGATTGGTGGGGGTGAAGAAATAGTTGGTACTGTAGAGATGTAAATCTGTTGTAAAGTATGTATTTCTATCCATGTCAATATCCTCTGTACAGAGATATTTCCACTCTGAAGGCTTCCTACGTTCCTGTTCTGCTTTGCCCCTCGCCTCTATTCCTACTTGTCTGAAGCCGAGAAAGATAAATTACACTTCATAAAGTTGTGCGGTACATGACAAGGAATAGTATTATGTGTAAACATTTTCGAGTTTTTCATTGCTACAATCTCAAGATACTTTATTCGGTTTTTTGCCATTTACTCGGCTCCGCGGCTCAGAGTTGGAGACGGGTCTTGCTACGAAACGCTTATTATGTCGATCCCCCTTTTATTGACTTGAACTAAAAGGAAAGAACAACCGCCGTCCAGGGATAATCACATAACCTTCAAGCTACCATATCATGCACCAGCACATAAGCCTCCGGCACTTCCCTGAGGCTACTTCAGCATCCAAAAGCAAACGTTCTTCTACTTGAATTTCCGAGAAACATCCAAATCATGACCAGGCCTCCATGTTCATTCCTGGAGATTGATGCGAGGCATGAGCCACCTTTTAAAATACCCAATACTTGCGGATATTCAGAATGATGGTATAGTAATCAAGAAGGGCCCAAGTAATGTGGCGAGCTCGACCTAGAGTATAGTGCGCTTTGAGCTCGTCAAACCAGATCTCGTGACTGCTCTTTGGGTCAGATTGTTATCTTGGCTCCTATGCCATACCTATACAATCCCGACGGAGGGTGACCAGATCGCTAAAGCTGTAAGTATTGGCTATCTCAAGACGCGAAGGATGAAAGAGAGGCTGAGGCTGAGGTTGGGAGCATCGGGAGCTTGAAACTAGATTAACTTTTGTTCAGTATCCTGTACCATGCAACATAGTGCGCTATGATATACGGCATTGAAGAGAATAGTCAAATTAGAGAAATGGAGGCATTACAATTACTCCGTATGATAATTTCAGACGACGCATTGGCGATAGCCTCCTTGGTCTGTAGCGTCTTAGACTTTCGGGACATGGAAAAGACTTTCGGGAGGTGGAAAGTTTCAATGCTCCTTCCACTACGGTGGTAGGAAAAAGCTAATATACCGGTACATGAAAGCGAATGAGACACATGGCCTGAACGTTGTTCAAATCAAGGGTATATGCTTGGGGAGACGGGACGGGAGGGAATACCAGGATATCAAGCACGGTCTCCATTGGGTTAATTGAATGGAAAATGAGGGGGACAAAGCCAAAAGAGAAAGTTTAAACAATCTTCAACTCCTTCTCCAAAATGACACTTAGTCTTCAATTGCTCTTTCCGCGTCTCGATTGGCGGCTTTGCGTGGAGAGCCGTATAAGAGTTTGGCCTGGAGTGATTTCTCAAATGTACTGTGTCAGCACGTGAGTCCCGAAATTGATTTTGTAATACTCCGTACCATACACAGCCATGACCACCTTATGGTAAGACAATCGTCCGAGACGCCTTTTAAGATAAGCGCCCGTTTTGGGGTGACGGCCAAAACGTGGAAGTTCACGGTGCCTGAATGCGACACGTCCTGCCAAGACGCCGTAGACCACGGAGTACCTCCGTATGAGTTTTTGCAGCCAATTCGAGGGGTCTAGTTCTGTCACTACTTTACAAGTTGCATTTCCCCTATTAGATGAGACCGGGGTGCAATTGGTTCCCCTCGCCACCAAGTCTGTTTGAAGAGCTGTGTGGCGTTTTCAGGCACTTTCAGCCCGACCAAACGCGGCGCGGCCCTACTCGAGTAAACTTAAAGCATAGACTCAACCGGGAGTTGCTAGTTTTTCCGAAAAGATGTAGGCTCAGCGTGATTCTTCTCCATGTGTACAGTAACGTCTCGTCAACAATGTCTCGAATTAATGCGAGTCATATTCACACAACGTTGACCAGGCGTTGTACAGAGGTAGGCGGAGGATCTGTGCAGCATTAAGGTTTGCAGGGCTCGCAGGGTTCATTCAGCCAATGTGAAGGCCTGGGCCTCCCCTCCTCTATACGGGTTCGTTCCCTAAGTCCACCTGAAGAATGGACGAGTTGACTTATACTAGCTAGTCTGGAAAGAATCTCATAAAGTGCATAAGTAAATGCATGTATGCTAAGTTTACTCGGGTAGGTACCTAGTCACCGGGGTTAGCGTAAGTCAGACCTGGTGGACTGTATCGATTCTTCCAGTCAACTTTGAGTTAGCAAGACCCCTAGGTACCCCTCCCCCTCCATGCCTGCATTCCCACCGCCATGCCTCCATCTACCATCCCTGTTGAAATCCCTGTTGCCATGTGTTTGTGTTTTGTGCCACCCTATATCTATCTACTTGCGTCTCCGATGGCGTTCCCTTTTCTCCTTCTCTCTTGCATGTTGCTCCGTACCCAGGCACGATGAAGTATGATGAGGCCTCCTCGGCATTGTCGCCTCTCCCTGACGTGCTGTCCCACGGCTTGGTCGCCGTCTCAACCTTCGGACTTCTCTCCTTCTTCTGCTCGACTTCATTATTCATCTACCTGACATGGCGTCTCATATCATGGAATCGAAATTCTGAAGTCAAGGTCCCAACGAATCAGTTCCTGTTCTTGATCTACAATCTCCTCCTCGCCGATATCCAACAAGCTCTAGCCTTCTTGCTCAACATCACTGCCTTGAGGAACAATGCAATTCTCATCGATACACCGACATGTTTTGCTCAAGGGTGGTTTGTGTCAACGGGGGACTTGGCGAGCAGTGTCTTCATCTCAACGATCGCGGTACATACCTTCTTCGGTGTAGTGAAAAACTACAGGCTACCTACTAGGACGTTCTACTGTGTCGTTGCCGCGGATTGGGTATTCGTTTACCTCATGGCTGCAATTGGACCGATCATGCATGGCAGGGACTTTTACGTACGGGCGGGGGCATGGGTAAGTTCTTTTTAGAAATGTAACACATTGTATTAGTGTACTGACGATGACAGTGTTGGATCAATGATGCATACTCTGTCGAACGTCTCTGGCTTCACTATTTCTGGATATTCATCTGCCTAGGCTCTACGATTGTCATTTACGCTTTTATATTCCTCTGGATGCGCCGAAAGTCTCGCTTCGGTCAGATCTCGAACAATGCAGCTCATGGTGCTACTCCGCTCATGGTCCTTTACCCTTTGATATACACCATATGTACGGCCCCTCTTGCCGCTGGTCGAATAGCCTCACTAGCTGGGACCGATGTCTCTCTCGGCTACTTCTGCATGGCCGGTACGCTGATAGCATGCAATGGATGGTTAGACGTGCTCCTGTACGCAAGTACAAGGGCTGATATTGTATTTGCCGAACTACCTGGGGAAGAGACTGGCTTGGAAACATTTGCATTCATGGGCAAGGGCCACAACCTTGGGACTACGACGACTATTC
Organism: Lachnellula cervina; assembly: GCA_007825325.1. NCBI lineage: Eukaryota > Fungi > Ascomycota > Leotiomycetes > Helotiales > Lachnaceae > Lachnellula > Lachnellula cervina. Next base: position 48,196 of record QGMG01000021.1, on the reverse strand, counting down.
AAGCTGGTGGTAGTAAGAGTAGAGGTAGACTTGGGAGGAGCCTCGATGGCGAGAGCATGATCCACCTACAAGAAATGGGTCGGATTGGAGTGAAGGGTGAAGTGACTGTTGTCAGAACCGACGCGATCCGACCTGAACGTGGTAGGAGAGAGAAGAATATATCGACGAGTGAAGTTGGCGCGGATACCGGAATGCCTTGGGATACCCCTAGTGTAAAGAGTTTTGAGAGTCGATGACCTGATGCTGTGCATTTTGGTCTCGTTGAATAAAATGTATGATAAACTAGAAAATAAATACAAATAACTTAAAAAAAAACCGAATTACAACTTGAGTATAATACTGTATGGATCAACTTTTTGCGTTCTTTCATTTATTTGTAATACAATTCAAAAATTGTGAGAGTTCTCGTTTGCCGGTATTTTCAGGGGCTTGAAGTCGTCGGGATCTTTGAAAATTGGAAGGGAAGAACTTCAAGCCGAACCCGAACCTTTCTTCACCTTGTTCCCATCCCGTCTATATCCTTCAGAACAGTGCACAGAAAAAGCAGCACCGATTTATAGTGCCATGCGCACTAAAAGTCGATATTTGTAAGTGCCGCTTTGAGTATCGAGAGTACCGACAAAGGAGGTTGGTGAGGTGAGTGCAGTGCAGTGCAAACTTATATAGAAATGAAAGAACAGTCTATTTGGTTCGAAGTGCCTGCATGCATGCATGCATGCATCGAGAAAGAGCTTGTTTTTCGATATATTTTCTAATAAGGGTAAGTAAGGAGTATTTTTAAACAAGAGAGAATTTAGTAGTTGCGAATGTAACGTTCTTGAATCCGAGGTTCTAAAAATGGCTTCTTCGGATTCGAACTTCGGATCTCGCTTTAGGCGCAGACGCAGACGCACCGCACCACTATACTTCAATGTGGGCTTCTGATAAGCTTCTAAGCGTAACTTTGCTTCGGAGATTTTTAGTTTCCAGGAAGCTCATCGTAATGAATGCAGTGGTACCTAGATATAGATAGATGGAAGGTTTTGGGATTAAAGGGTAGGGATTTTTAATGTATAAGGAAGGAAGGAAAATACGAGGAGGTTCTGATGATTGGTGGCTGGCTGCTGACTTAATCATGACATGGCCCCCGCGGCTCTGCGCAAAGCAAGGCAGGATTGGGGCGTTGAATGTGGAGGGATATAGATAGGTTATCCGAGTTGTAGAAATAAAATGATGTTGTGCAGGGTAAGTGGGAGTAGAAGAAGGCCGCGGGGCAAGGTGGGGGTGGGGTGTAGAGGAAGATTGCGCCCTTGAGAGACACCGTAGAGAGAGACTCAGAAGGGGGGGAAGAGAAGGAGATTCTCTATAATGAGGAGAGAGGAAGTACGATTACATAGTGTAGTGTAGGCAAAGTATGCTATAGTGAGAAAGGAAGTACGATTGCGCGGTATAGGCGAGGAAATCTCGGGGGGGGCAACCGATTAGACGCTAGCGCTGGCCATCAACAAAGGAGCGGAGCTTGGTGCTTAAAAAGCCTCTTGTTTGATCTTTTAAATTTGATGGGCCAAGAATTTTAATAGTATTAGGCAACCATATAGGTACCTCGGGTAAGGATTAACCTACGAGGGAAGGCGACTTCAAGAATAAACCCAAGTAAAGCGAGGAAGGAACGACGTCGGATAAGCTTGTTTGTCCTTGTACATGTACGAGCTATGGTGGTTATGAAACTGGTGGCAGATAGAAGTATAATAGGTACCTAGTACGGAGATTGGCAACATGCAATCAGATGGCGCAGTTTGACCGATCGGCTGTGCTGGCTATTCTGAAAGTTGGGTTGTGCAGGAGGCAAGGCTTGGTCTTGTGTTGTGTTGGTGTTGCCGAATATTTCCAAGCGAATCCGAGTGAATAAGTCAACCTCGGATTTCTAATTTGGATTCACTTGCAGCTTCCGAGTTGACAAAGTTTCATCGGAGAAACGCTAATAAAGAAGGAATGTATCTCCCCAAATTAGGATGTGGCAGCCAAACTCAGTTTATAACATAAAACTCAAGCCCTCGGCCAGGTTTCTCAAATACAACCCCCGGAAAGCTCGAATACTTCAAGCCTGAACTTGAGAATTTGGAGTAGCTTATCGACATCTGAGGTGCTCATATCATGACAGCTGTAAGAAATTACTGCCAACCCACGCTTCCATCTGTTGCAGCTAATGCGAATTCAGGACGGCAGTGTCTAGAAGAACGTGTCTCTTGCATGCCAAAATGCACTCTCCGAAGATGGCAAAGAGAGGGTTACCCATAATATCCTTCGTTGCAATGAGCTACATATTCTGGTTTGCCACCCCTATGATGCCAAAGGTGACATGGAATTTGTCGAATTCGCACATCTCAAAACATACCCCGCTGGCACCGAGTACAACGAAAGGGACGTTGCAAGTTGAGGACAGGATTGCGCCTCCGCCACTTCCAATTGCTTCACAAGACGTACAAATTGAAGCAAACACGACCGAAGAGGCTTTACAAGTTGAGGATGACCATCCACCGAAACCACCCGCCCCACACGAAACTCCGATAGGAACGGGGACGAAGGGAACGCCGTCACAGGTTGAGGATCCAGTTAGCCCTGCAGAGCAAACGGACAATTTCCAGCAAATGAATCTAGGAGCAGTGGCCAAAGTGTCATTTCAACCTGGGAAGTTGAAGGCAGTGGATGAATCATACAAAAAGACTATTGTGATTCCTAGGACTGTGGAAGAGGATGTGAGCTGGCTTGATCAAAACTTTGAGGATGATGAGCTTTTCAGGAAGGCAGTATACGTTGTGGACGATCCATCAGCAGCGTTATATCCACCGAAAAACAAAGGAAACGAAGTCATGGTATATCTGTCATATATCATCGATCACTACAACAATCTCTCTGATGTCAATATTTTCATGCATTCCCACCAATTTGCTTGGCATAACAACGACCTCCTCGGCCAAGATGCGGTTCAAATGATAAGCCGTTTATCTTCGGAACGTGTGCAACGAGAGGGCTACATGGTTCGTTATGCGCTGCCCATTGTTTCTTGAGGCTTGACTCATCAGTTCTTGAAACACATATAAAAGACACCTACTGATTAGTTTGCAGAACATGCGATGTCACTGGAGCCCCGGTTGTCCGTCGTGGATGAATCCTAAAATTGTCGAAGAAGATATCAACAAGCAAGAACAAGCAATGCTCGCAAGGACATGGCTGGAACTGTTCCCTTTCGACAACATACCGGACGTACTAGCCCAGCCATGCTGTGCACAATTTGCGATATCGAGGGAGACTATTAGAAGCCAACCGTTAGCAAGATACGTCTTTTGCCGAGATTGGTTAATGAAAACTTATCTCTCGGACTATATCAGCGGGAGGATCTGGGAGTATGTGTGGCACTACCTGTTCACCGGGAAGAGCGTTGCATGTCCAAAAGAAAACGTCTGCTACTGTGATGGATTTGGTGTTTGTTTTGGTGGGGAGAATGAGTACGCTAATTTCTTCGCTCACCGTAAGGAGCGGGAAGCGCTACAGGATGAATTGGAAAGCTGGCGCCAAAGGACTGAAGAATATCAGAATGGGCTAGGTGAAACAAAAGTGGAGGAACCAGAGATAGGTAAAGATTTGGAGCTGGAAGGCAAAATCAACGGCATGTCAGCCTGGGAAACGCGGCAGGTCCAGCAGGCAAAAGAGAGGGGGGACGTTGCAATGAACAGGGCTAAAGAAGCTGGGAGGGATTGGAAAGATGGGGATGGATTCTGAACGGGCATCCGAGTTGATGCAGTATCCACTGAAACCGACTGGAAGAGATTTGATATCCAAGCAGCCTCTGCCGCAATGCTGCCCAGCAACAACGGCAAATTGGCGCATCAAGCGCCTACTTAGGAACAGAAGAGACGGCAAGACCTCACGGTCAAACACTTCTCAATAAGGATTGACAGTCTAAGGATTTGAGGGGTTAACAAGCGCTCTGATATACCCGGTAGTACTTAGCTGCTTAGACTGTATGTACACTATTGTAAATAGGATCCATGTTGCTGGCATACGAGTAGTGGGAGCTGCCAGTCATCTTAAATTTACGGAGTATGGACGTATCGACCCCAATACATGCCGTACGAATCGACGTGCCGTCTGACGAGTATACCTATCCTCAATAATAGATGCAGGGAGTCAGGGACAAGGCGATGTTCTGAGGAGTCGACCATCCGAGAACGGATGCGCTGTGACTTGAACCGCCTTCACCGGTTTACTAGGCCACCTTTATACGGAAAGAGATTCGGTCCGTGTAAACCATGGCGTTAGTAGAGTAGTGCTCTCAGGCTTTCGGGGTACGCCGTAGAGTAGTGTGGGCAAAACGTTGCGCAATGAGTTTGCGGTATGCTAAGGACGCGCCAATCAGGTATTGGCATATACTCTTAGGGAAGTAAGTAAGAAAATAACGGTTAAAAGGTACTCATTCTCCTTTTCCCATATACGGGGTACGGAGAGTATAGTAATCAATGCGAGTCATGCTACCTTAACAATGCTTGGAGATTTGTTTACTCGGTACTCCGTACTAACCGTTGCAGGAATCGAAGCGGCCCCATATGGTGATCCCAGCCCAGTACGGAGTACAGAGGCTGAGAGGTACCCCTTGAAGTTTAGACGATCCGCGCCGCCCAACCCAATTCAACGGCGGGGCGGGGCGGGTACTGCATTGACAGGGATGACTCGGATCTTGGCGGATCTACGCAGGCTTGCAGCTTGCAACTTGCAAGCTTGCCATGTTGAAAAAACCTTATTGTGATGAAGTTCTCGAGGTTCTCTCCACGATCCACGACCCGATCCACGACCCGATCCACGACCCCCTGTATTCTTTGCTTATTGGGAAATAAATGAGCTCGAGATCGGGGCTAAAGGGCTGTGTGTTGCGCTATGTCACGTTCTTCATCTACCGGTACCAGCGCTCCGTGCTTTCGAGATGGTTTCTGGCCATGACGACAACGCCTGACCACACTTCTTCTGACGGTCCTCAAAATCATTAGAACAATCAATTTGCAGCAGGCAGACTGGTGGAAGAAGAAAAGGGCATGTCCCTAGATACCGTACTCAGGTGTGTAAAAATTGCACTCTAGCTAAAGGGTGCTCCAATTTCGAAATCTTGTATAGGTCGCGTTGTTGGTCGTACCTATGCCTTCGTACCGTATTACCGTAAAATTTAATATGGGTTTATGGGGTAGCTTAGTAGCTAGCTATTCAATAGCTCCAAGACCCACGCTATTATTAATGGGAAGGCATTCATGGAATACAGATACATCTCCACCGGAGAGCGCAGTAGTAGTCTTCAGAAACCCCTAAACATTAGCTTTCTGGGGTCTTTCATTGGTCACTCCCTTGTATCTAAAGGTAGGGAAGCACCCCAGAGAAGTCATGTCATATACTTTGTGACGATCCCTTTCAGCTACCTCTTACTGTACTGGAAACCCTCATCTAATGTCGGCTACACTTATTCATTCGTACCTGCATCGCACTTGTGTTTTAGAGCGTTCACTATAGTACTTTGAAGCTAGAACCCCCGCAACAGTCAACTCAATGACGAGCCTAGGACTACATGTGTTTTCTTAAATTCTTCTCTTGACCTCTATAGTTCACGTTCATTCTCTGCATTCCGATTTCTGCATTTCCATTTCCATTTCCATTTCCATTCCCACGCCCCCCAAATCCAGATACGATGGCTGCCGAAAACAGATATATCCCTTTCCACAGGATTGGGGCTTACAGAGCCTCGCCTACCCCGCAATCATTCGATGAGCCAACAAGACCAGGCAGCCCCCATGTCCGAACTCTCAAGGCACATAAGGAGTCCAGAGAGACTCTGGAATTCCCAGAGCGAGTGAGGTATGTTGCAACTTCGCAGATCATGATTTTGAAAAGCACAACGTACAACGATACTTGAGGACAGGTGGGAGGAGCCTGAGGGGTTGAAATAGAGGTACATAAGTATATGTACTTGACTTAACTTGCTAGGCACTCGGCATCAGCAATGAACACCGATACCTGATAATTCCGAAAGTGTATATATACTCATCTGGAAACTAGATGTTGGGAAATTGTGCATTTTGTAAACTATTCCGTGTCTTGATTACTAATGCCTTTCAAGCAGCAAGGAATATCGTACCCGCAGAGAAATTGACTCCCCAAGAGATTCATGCGACGACCCCGCTCTTTCCACCGTTGGTTCGGAACCCTTCTCTCAAGCCGATTCCACATCGACTTACCAGACCTCCGTTGAATCCCGGCTCCTACCACTTCAGCAGAAAGGCCAGGATGAAAATGATCACCTGGAGCCCCTGGGCGAAGAAGACATAGACCCAGGATCATTCGACCTGGTAGCTCCTCCCGATGTTGGGCCTACGCAATACTCGCTTGCAACGCGATCAGAACAGCTCTTTTCAACCGAACATCTACAAATAATATTCAACGACCCGTCCCTCTTACTACGATTCACGGCATTTTTGAGCGCTAATAGACCTTCTTCGGTTCCAATACTCATCTATTACCTGGATGCAATCAAAGCTTTGAAAGCTATCAGCTACTCAAATGCAATCGCAGAGGCGTTAGAACCTATCGATGGTTTTGACTTCACGACCGGGACTGCGAAGACGACTTTGAATGAAGATTTGGAGCAAAAGTCCAAGCAGGCATTTGAAAAAATGGTCCAGGAGGACCTGCCGGCATATGTTGCACACACGTATATTCAGACCGTTAGCGTGTCAATACAAAAGAGAATCACTGGCACACTACCTCCGCATCTAAGAGAAGCTTCGGACGGACTTGCGGAAGTGTTCTGCTTGACTGATCCTTCCAGGCCTGACAATCCTATCGTGTTTGCTTCCGAAGGTATTTCCCCAACTAAAATATTGGATCACAGCTACTTACATGTTCCCAGAATTCCATCGCACCACGCAATATGGTATGTCATACGTAATTGGCCGCAACTGTCGGTTTCTCCAAGGACCAAAGACCAGTAAGCATAGCGTCAGAAGGTTGAGGGACACGCTTGCAGCTGGCAAAGAACATTATGAAGTTTTCTTGAACTAGTAAGTACATCTTAGCTAAAACCGGTTTCAAGAGCTGATTAGTGATACAAGCCGACGGGATGGATCCCCATTCATGAACTTGCTGATGATGGCTCCTCTATGCGACAGTCGGGGAACGATCAGATATTTCATCGGGGCGCAGGTTGATGTATCTGGTCTGGTCAAAGAATGCTCTGATATGGAGTCACTTCACCGTCTCGTGATCCAAACCGACATGGACGAAGAAATAAAAAGAAAGGGTGATTGGCCTTTGGAATCTCCTCCTAAGGACGAATTTGAAGAGTTGAGCGGGATGCTGAACTTGCAGGAACTGGACACCGTTCGAAGATTTGGCGGGAAAATGCACAAAGAAACCGAGGAAGAACACCTAGAGATAAACCCTAAAGCCGCAAATTGGAGCAAGCCTAGACTGCTCATCAACGACATGCCTGATGGTTCGAAGGGTTCGAAGGGTTCCAGTCCGAGGTATCGTGGGGGCGGCAGGCTCACCGGCATTTACGAGAACTACCTACTCGTCCGACCGTACCCAAGTCTAAGGATCCTGTTCGCGAGCCCTACTCTTCGTGTTCCAGGCATCCTCCAGAGCCCATTCATGGCTAGAATCGGGGGTTCGAATAGAGTTCGAGACGAGCTAACTCAAGCATTTGCCGACGGTCGGGGAGTTACCGCCAAAGTACGTTGGGTCACGAAGCAAGATAGCGAAGGCCGGAATAGATGGATCCACTGCACGCCTTTACAAGGAATCAATGGCAGCATTGGCGTTTGGATGGTGGTGATTGTGGATGAAGAAACCAACGAAAAGCGATACAAGATAGCGCCTCCAGTCGACCTGACAGCAAGGAGAGCTCCAACGCCCCTTGGTAGGCAAGACGACGCCATCCCGAGCAACTTTGCGTACATGAATGACGGGCGATCGAGGGAGCCTAGCCTTAGAGGTCAGGGAAGCGTCAAAAGTCATGATTCGGGCGATCTAGAAGGAGAAGGCAGTTTATACAGCTTGAGAATCTGATATGTGGGATCAAGGATGTTTTTTTGTTTCAAAGAGCGAATTTAATGCGTAATCTATAAAGGGCTGGCTTATTACTGTACGACAAAACCTGATTGGCGAATGAGGGATAGGCTCTGGATATAATTTGGTATGAAACTTAGGATAATTATAATAGTGGGTGATTAATCAAAGAGGACAAGAAAGCTGGGCTTTCGAAGTTTGTAACGTGGATATTTTTTTGGCTGTAGTAGTAGTATATTAGAAGCCTAATCAGAAGTAACATGCCCGAATCAAGCTATCGGTAATAAATGTTTGCGATTGACTAAAGAGATATACCTGATACATTTGCTCCTCACTGCAGCTGCCTCTTGTAATGTGCGATGCTGAGTGATATATAGCCAAGTTGGGGGTGTACACATATCTTGCTGAAAGTGTCAGCTCGCTACGGAGTGAGGGAGTCTAGTACTTTCCTTTCTTTCACCACCACGCCTTCTTTTTCCACTTCTTCTTACCCCGCACATGCAGATGCCTCTATGGAATCTCTTCATCAGGCGCGACTCCGAGGCTTGTTGAGAGAAGCTGCAATTCGTACCGACTCCAGTCCAGTCCGGCCAGCCTATCGAGTCAGGAGTCAGGACACGAGGCTCGGATGTCAAGCTTCCCGAAGAAAGGGCCTTGGCTTGGCAGCCGGCGCTGAGGGGTAACCGAGTTTCAAAACTTCCGTGGTGGGGACATGGATGCAGAAGTTACCTCTCACAGCCTATTCAAACGATTGGTGCTCTGTTTCAAGCTATTCTTCAATCATCTCTTCTTACGGAGGATGGTCATCAAACATGTGGCTTCCTGGCTTGCAACTCCACGCGAGGTACTGTACCGGACGTATAGTGCAGTACAAAGACCCAGCACGCCAGCTCTTTTTGTATCCGTTCCGTTTGAATCTTTTGTCTTTCTTTCTCTTGTCTCTTGTCTCCTGGATATCCTTCACTGTTTAGTTCCCGGGCCTGCTTTACAAGTGCCGGCACTATTTCATAAGAAGGCATGTTATCGTTACCCCTCTAAGGAGGCACTACCTACTCTTTAGCTCCACAGCAAGCTCTACTTTAGAGCGCAGAAGCTCAGGTGGGTGCGACGCGATGGACACAAACATAAACGATACCACTCGGCCTGTCGCTACAGCTATAGATTTACAATATCACAGCACAAGCATGTTTGGACCAACGGTTCTTGCCATTTTGTTCACTCTAAGTGTTGCTGTGATCTACAGGAGAGGGCAAAAGAAGAGCACTCCAGAGAACAGGGAACCACCGGTTCTGACATCCAAGATTCCATTTTTTGGCCATTTGATAGGAATGCTGAGATGGCAAGTTGGGTACATGCAGATGCTGAGGTATATTGAAACCGTGACCTTCAACAATAGGCGCCTCGATGTCAAAGTTGTTTCCATCACATACTAATGATTATGACCCTCCAGTTCCAAATGTCCTTCATGGCCAGCCTTTACTCTTAGAATATTTTCTTCGCGCATCTACGTTATTTGCGACCCAGCACTAATTCAAGCGGCCTATCGGAACACCAAAGCATTTGATTTTGGGACATTCGTTGTCGAATCTTCAGAACGCCTGTTTGGAATTAGCGAGGCTGGAATGAAGATTATGCGCGGAGAGACAGCCCCAGGATATGATTTAAATGGACCTCCTTTGAATGGAAATAACGGCGATTCGTTTTTGAATGACCATCATAACCTCATGATCGAAATTCTGTCTCCCGGTCCAGCGCTTCGTGAGTTGAAATCTGAGGTTTTGGATAGAGTGGCAGGATCTCTCGATGATTTGGGCCGACGTGGAAAGGTAGAGTTGTATGAATGGACGAGAGACGTCCTTACAATTGCATCAGCAGAAGCCATATATGGACCGGAGAACCCCTTTTCTAGTGACCCAAAGCTTGTCAACGCGCTTTGGTATGTCCGAGTACTCGCATTGACTTATTTTTCAGGTCAACTCATCATGTCGGTGGCTTGCTAATTTACAGATAGGGATTTCGAGTCTGACGCAACTCTCCTCATGCTTCAATTGCTTCCTACGTTCATCTGCCCAAAAGCATATCATGGTCGGAGTGCTTTGAGGGGTGCTTTTGCCAAATATTATGCCAACCACCATGATCTATCAGCCAGTAGACTTATACATTCCCATCTTGCGACATGTAAGAAATGGGGCTTTAGCGATAGTGATATCGCCAATTTTGAAATCTCAACCTTATTTTTAGCCACCACCAACACAGTTCCTGTCTCTTTCTGGCAGCTTTCTTACATTCTGTCCGACCCCTCTCTGCTCGAAGAAATTCGCACCGAGGTAGAAGGGATAGTAGAGAGAGGGAAGTCAGCCGAGACAGGAAAAGAGTATGCAGTGATGGATATTACGCTCTTCCAATCACAATGCCCACTTCTTCTCTCGACTTTCCACGAGACTCTCCGATTTGTAGGAGCAGCTACATCTGTCAGAAGCGTCGTGTCGCCCACCATCCTCTCTGCGCCCTCCCAGCCAACCTACCATCTCCAATCCCCAGCCGTCATCCAACTCCCGTCAGGCATAACCCACGCCTCACGCAGCATCTGGGGCCCCGACGTGGATTCCTTCAACCCACGGCGCTTCCTGCCCAGCACGAAATCCACGCTGGACAAGGACACCCGGAAGAAGCAATCGCAGGGCTACTTGCCCTTTGGCGGCGGTAAGCACCTCTGCCCGGGCCGCCATTTCGCCATCACGGAGGTCCTGTCGTTCGTTGCAGCCATCGTGGTGGGATTCGACGTCGCAGGATTGAAGGTGCCGGAGCGGGCGTTCATGAAGCTGGGAACGGCGGTGAGAAAACCGCTGGGTGATGTAGAGGTTCAGATCAGCGAGAGGAAGGGCTGGGAGAATGTGAAGTGGAAGTTTGATACTGTTGGGAAGGGAGATGTGGATTTTGGTGATATGGTTGGGGACGTTGATGCGATTGAATAATGGGATGGGATTGGGGAATATGTGCATATATCGTTATATACCATTTTATACACTCTGGAAACTATTCAATTCCATATTTATTTAAAATCAAATACATGATGTCCATTCAACGAACCAAGCGCTGCAACAGCTCATGTGGAGGTGAAAGTGGAACGACAACGACAACGACCCATAAATATCCGGCCAATTTTGATACCAATATATACTGAATTAAGCCTTAATTGTTATAATATTTACAAAAATCTTCCGTAATGGTGTAATGGTTAGCATTTCTGCCTCTCATAAGAAGCTCAAGCTTCAAACAAGGTCGCAGGAGATCAGGGTTCAATTCCCTGTTACGGAAACTTTACACGATCTTTTTTTCTATTAATCTATTAATCCAGAATTGTTGATCTTTTTTTGCACATTACATGAAGCGAGCTGCAACTTTTCCGTAGCGCGATGCGCGTTGTTGGTGAGGGGCAAGGCAAGGTCAAGGTTTTAGCGCCGCCTTCTCCTTTTCATGACATGGTTCTTTCTGCTCTATAATGACATTTCAATGTCGTTCAATGCAAATAATCATCAACTTATTTTCCTTTCTTACCAAGCGCTAATTAGTCTACAGGGAAATCTTGATCAAAACACTCTACGTAGGTACTTCTTTGATGTTCTACTATAATCTCAACATGAGACTTCTCCCCTGCTCAATCGAAAGGTAGAAACGATGACCGACCTTATAGACTCCTTGAAACATTTAGGAGAACTAGAACGCATGCCCTGCCTATCTATCTATCCCGAGGAAGGACAAGAAGTTCAGCGGCTGCGGTTGTGGTGCGAGAAACCCAGCCCAGCCCAGCACGTGAGATTAAGGGAAAGGGATAATTATTGGTTCTGTCCATTGCTATGAACAGTACGAAGACAGGTAGGTAGGTAGCTTGTAGTGAAAAGACGTTTTGGGGTTTCATTGCAATGTGTAGCTTTGAGCTTTGGATTAGTGGATGAACCTTCTATATCTTTGCTTGTTGCTCAGGCCTGGTTAGTCTGGTGGAGGGGTGGAGGAGGGGAGGTTGCGTGTGATGGGAAGAGCGAAATCATAATTCAAGACAACCGGCATGGTTGGAAGCAAAAAGGCTACCGAGGAAGCATTGAGAGATGTAACAGTTGATACGTTACTCGCGGCCGCTCACAATGCTCTACTTACCTATTGAGACTGCCACCCATGTGAATTGGAACGTTTATAAATGTCACAAAAAGCACCAGCAAGTTAGCCACGCTTTGCAATCATAAATCTTGACCTGTTCTCTAAGTAGTTGAGTTTTATCTCCCAACGCTACCTACTTGATGTCAAAATTACAGCTGAATCATTCCGTAAGCCTGATCCAGCGAAGCTGCTCCTAATATGCTCAGATGAGAAAGCAATAACAAAGAAGCATGCCCAGTGCCAAAAAATCGCTCCTCCTGCAAATGTTCGCTCGCTCCCTATGATTCCCGTGTCCGTGAAGCCAGCCAGCCGTTAACGCCAATAATGATGCAAGTGACTCCTCATCCGAGATCATCTAATTACACCCCAATCGCCTAGCTTACCACCACCACCTGCGTCGCCTTCCTCTCGCTGGCCTGGCTTCCGTCCGAACACGTTCCAGAATCGTAATGTCTCGTCGCCGGCACCTGTGACAACGACTCGGCCATCGGGACTCATAGCTAAGTACAGCACTCGGTAGGTGTGGCCGGTCAAGCTCACGACCTGCGTCATACTTGGGTATTTCCACACCACGATTTGGTTTTGTGAGTAGCCATGCGTAGAGACAATCTCATTTGAGTTCTTTGACCAAGCAAGGTTGCAGACTTGGGAGCCAGTGTCGATCTCGTTGATTGAGGAGCCTCGGAGTGTGTCGTGGAAGATTATCCGCCTATCAGCAGTTCCTCCCCCGGACGCCAAGAGCCCTCTTTGATGTGGTGACCATGCGATGGCTTTCACGGCTGCGGTATGCTCGCTGAACTTCCACAGTGGGGTTTCATTAAGCTTGTCCCACACCATGAGCTTATTGTCGTTACCACCGGAAGCTAATTGTCCATCTTCGCAATTCCATCTCAGACCACAGACTTCTTGCTTATGGCCAACTAGCTTTCGGAGCCATTGATCAGGTGCTCGAACATCTCGATGGTAGATTAGTCGATCCCGTGATCCAGAAGTGAGGATGTGATCGTTCCAAGCGAGGGATCCTACACGTGCTGTGTGGCCAGTCATAGTTCGGAGCCTTCGTACTCGCTCAGCATCCCAAATCTGAACAAGACCTTTGCCTGTGCCAATTGCAATATGCGACCCTCGCTGTATCCAGGAGACACTCGTAACCGTATCGTCTTGTAACTCGCAGAGCTTGTTGACTCGGCCCGTTTGCGAGTTCCACATGTAGACGCAACTGCCCAGCCCGACCCCAAGTATATTAGTACTTCCCCAATCCACTAGATTAAGATAAAAGTCATCGGCCAGATCTGGTGCATCGAGCACCTTATAGGGCACTTTGCTGACTGCGCGAGGTTGCTTTCGAGGCGTAAGTAACATTTGTTGACTGCCGAATCGAACCGGCGATAGGCTATACATCTCCGACCTCGCATTCAAATTGGGGCCATGTCTACTTTGAGGCGTCCTCGACGGTGTAGGATGCCCGGGAATATTGGTGTGGTGCCGGGGTGACATGTATGTAAATAGGTTCTTGTGGGGGGTTGAGGGCGTCAAGGAGACAGGAAGTGATGTATTTGATCCATTATTAGGTGGCGTTCGGGACCTTGTAGGGTCATGACTTGTAGTGGAATGTGAAGAGGGGAGCAAGGTGGTGTCTGGTGAGAGGTTTGGGGGTGTCGGTTGTGGGATTGTGGTGTCGAAAATTTCAGAGCGGAGTAGAGTGGAGAATGTCCGATTTGCTTCTTCGGCTACATAATTGATTAGATATGAACTTTGGATAATGTGCGCACAACATACTTTTTTGAAAATGAAGCTCTCCGTGAGGGGTTCGTTTCTTCTGCTTTGACGGCGTCGCTGGAGAACCTTCGTCATGGAGTAGACTAAAGCTGGCTTGTAGATCCTGTCCTTCTCGATTTGGAATAAATCTAGTGTTGTCAGTACTTGTATTTCTCTCTTGCTATCCTCTTGAAAGCAAAGCCTATTTTAGAGGAGCCAAAGCTGACATGTCCTAGAGGCTTGGTTCGGCACTTGCCCAGACATGTTTAGAGAACCTCATTCAAATCTGTATCCATATCTATGGACCTTCCTTCATACAACTTGACGAGCGCAAGAAGAATTGTCCTTACCTGTCACCATATACCCGTTGGCGCTTCCGACTCGGACTACCCCCTGGTGTTGTTTCTCGATGTCTGCCACTCCCCGCATCCTCAAACTCCTTCAGCAGAGCTTTACTCAGAGCATTCGGATCGATCGACTCCGCCGTAGGTGTGCCGGTTGCTCGTTCACCCCGCGACATATTGTACTCAAGCGTTCTCTTGTCCGACTTCCTCTTCTCGATCGCTGGGGGTGGGGTTGAGGTGCGGGGTGAAGTCGCAACGGGTGGTGTATTCAAAGCATTTGCGGCTTTCGTAATATGTGCATGGGAGATGGCCGAACTGTAAATCTCATCGCTGGCACCCATAGTGACCGACTGGTAGCGCACCCGAGGTGAGCTCTTGCGGTTGCTTTCTCTGTCCACCTAATGCGACGCGGGGATTTGACGCCCAATCCGCCACTCCTCGAGATGGCCAGATGAAAAGATTCGTGCCCTCGAAGCTAATGGGCTCGTGCGGCGCAATGGTATTTGTTTTTGAAGGTTTTGTCCCTGAGAGACCGATTGTTGACTCCTGTTGCCCTGCCACCTTAGGTCTCCAGCGAATCGTAGATAAGTGTCGAATCGTAGTCCTCACCACTGCATCGCCACCAAAATTACCAGCAATCCTCCGCTTCGGTGCAAAAGTCCTGGGAAGGGACGACGAGTTCGGTGTCGTTGTTGGGTGATTGTTGTTTATTCCACGTTCGTCTCGTAATTGATTGCTGTAGTTTAAGCTGGAGTTGCGTCGCTGGACGCTAGTGAATCCGGATAAAGCACGGATCAACTCTATTCCAGGGGAGGGAGGAGGGAGACTCGAGCCGCAAGCGGTCAGAAGAAGAGTTAATAAGCGATTGAAGGACTGAACAACTGTGATATTCAGGAGATGAAGATGAGGAAGAAGAAGAGGATGAGGAGTGAAGTCTAAGGGATGCCTGGCCCCTCCTCTCCTCCAGTACAGACAGCATTGTACCTACGGTCTAAGGGCCAAGTTGCTGGCCACACGCACGTCGCGTGCTGCTCTGCTGCTTTGCTTTGCTTCTGCCACCCTACATCGCGACTCTACATCAAATCTACATCTCGGGATGCGAGACCCACCCAAACATTGCGCAAAATTGCTCCAAACAGAAATAAACGTTTCATCCGTTTTGCCCTTTTCGTCGCTTTGTTGTGAAGGAGAAGGCGCCGCCTAACGCGAAAGCTGCTCTTCCGACTGGCTGAACCCGATTCAGGGGTAACAGAAACCTCATCTATTGGCCCACAGCCTCTAAAGCGCGTAAAGGGGTTGCATATTAGAGAGAACTGGAGGCACCTTCGATGCAAATAACAACAACATCGCATCGCGAAACACTGCAGCTCCACCGCGGAATACTTTGTGTTAGTATATCATCTACCGGTATACTGTACAGAGATAGAACATGTCAAGTGGAGGGTCGATTCGCCGCCGTGGTAAGTATCCTTTCTCTGCCATCTCTAAGGGATTAAAGGTCCCGCGAGTACATTTAGGTAGAAACCCATGTGAGATAGCTTAACAAGCGATATACAGTAGTACGGTATTCTTGAAGACCTTTATGTTACGGCACTTTGGTGGCATGCATTTATAAGGCATCGGGATGCATCTTACAGTCTCTATTTATTTGCTTGCGAAAATTATATGTTCCAGCCATCAACATCTCCCTGGAAGCTCCTGCTGGAGGCTCAGTCACGCAATACTTTCCCAGCTCTTGTAATGGTGCATACTTCACAGCTGTGGGTGATTTCACCTAGCTCACCGATTTTGCCAACAACTACACAGGTCGTTTGTTCTATAGCATCCTAGAACAGAAAGACGCTACCAAGACTCCTTACAAATAGCACGAAGACCAAGAATTTATAAGGAAGAAAGATCTAACATTAATTTGGCAACGTGCGCCTAAACGCCTTATGGTATATCCCGCCCCGCTACCCCTGAAAACCCAACATGAAGCACTCTTCTAAAAGCCCAAGGAAAGACGAGAAACCTCCGAGGTGGTCTTGCAACCAGTATGATCAGCTAGAACACACCGTGCCAATTTAAGCTGGCAAATCACCGATTTTTCTCTCGCGCGCAACATCTTTTGCTCCCCCATCAAGCCCAGTCGTGCCACCAATTTGATCACTTAGCAGAGGAATTCTATCCACACTCCTACTCCTCGCATGGCTTCCTGGGTTCTCTGAGTCCGCCCCTTCAGACATAGCTCCTAGTTCTTGCCCGCCATCAAGCTTGGGTGTCATGAATGGGCTTGTCGTCATATCAGGGCTATTCTGCCACTTTTGCACCTCTCGCTTCATAGCCTCCATCTCCTTCTGAAATCGATTACCGAAGACATCGATATAAAAAGTCGCACCATTATACACGGACCAGCAGAACACTGCCATGAGAAAACTAGCTGAGGCATAGCGGTACCAGAACCAGAATGGACAAGGTAGCATGGTAACGACAGAGTACGAATATTGAATGAACATGAATGCTGGCTCTTGGAGGCTGTCTGGGAGAGAAAGCACGGCCTTTCCAATCCAGGCCTTGGAGTAGGATTTTCGGAGCCAGGTGAAAGAGGTTGGGCGTCCAGCGGCGATTTTCTCGCGGCGGCGAACGGTTATCAAGAAGTGGTAAGCGAGTTGCCATATCGCGTACGGTATTGTTGACCAGAGAGTCATGTCGAAGAGCGAGTAGTGGGTCTTGGATCCTGGTGGTGAGGTTATAATTGCGTAGACTGCTGGGAAGCGTTCCTGTTGAGCCGCTGGTGGCAGGGAATGGACAATACAATGTAGAGCCACGCATGGCATAATGTGGATAAACAGACTTGTGACTTTGTCAAAGCTGTGGAAGACCAATGAATTCCTCCACATTGCTATAGCCACAGCATTGTTCCCGAAAGCCAAGCAGAAGGTGCTAATGAATAGGCGTTTCGACTGAGGGAAAATCCAAATTGATAGCAGACAGAGGAAGTTGACGAAATAGCAGAGATCAGCCAGAAAGTAGTGATATCCCCGTTTATGATATGTGAAGTATCGAATCGGCATGAAGTATAGCAGCTGCGCCGTGTACCAGATGTGAAAGTACTCGGAATACCCCCCAATCAAGTATCCACTGATTAGAACATTTAAGACTCCGCAAATAAAAGAGACTTTTTCTCTAGCAGTGACCGCTTTGGTATCGTTCCAGCGTCTTCCAAGTCTGTCAACACTGTCGCGCATCCTCTTTCTGTATTTGTCCAGCTGCTCGTCCGCAGGCGGCACTCGTTTCCGCCATTCTTCAACTACGCGCTCCTTCGCATGTGAGCCCCTCGTTCTCAGAACCTCCCTCTGCCTTTTGACCTTATTGGTTTGTGCGGATATATTTCTCTGCAGCTTTTCCAATTGTTGGGGAAGGGCGAAATTGTCCAAAAGGTCGAAAACTGTCAGTCTCTCCAAGGGTGGGAATGCCTCCCAGTCTTCTTGATATGAACTACTCCCAGAGAATGATCCATTGCGCGATAATTGTGGGGTGAGATACGGACTGCCCGGATGTGAAGCATCGCCTTCTGGGGGTGAAGATCCTGCCAGAGACGCTGCAGCTGGTGCTCGAGACATCTCTGGAGAGAGACTATGGTGATCAATCGCGGACTCTGATTTCGAAGCTGGTATGGGTATAGGATCGGACATTTTCAACACTGTACGTTTATGGGCTGTCGAGGAAGTTATACCAAAGAATATTCGACGTAGCAGTCTGCCTCCTGCAAGAATGAAACTGTCAGCCATGATCGCAGATGATGAAGATGATGAAAATACACGAAAACTGAGCCGCAGATGGACTATATCTCAAACATAGGCTCGGCATAACTCACCAGTCTACCAGTAGGTGACCTTGAATGTAGCTCTGTTGAAGTGCAGCAGCGGGTCAAAGTGTGCAGCAAGTTAATCCCACGTGCATGGGTGGAATAGCTGTTGATAAGAGGATGAGGGTGCAACGCCGGCCTTGTTTTGAGTCGTTGAGAGATGAAGTGGACGAAGATGGTTGAAGGTAGTAGAATCGTGGTTGGAATAATTGGTTGACGAGCGTTGACACAGCTGGCTCTGGCAATTTCGAGTTGAGTTGATTTGATGCTAAATGATAACGCTGGCGGATGTCTTCCAGGGTCAGGCGAGGTTAGGTCAGGTCAGGTGCTATTATTGTTTGAACCAAACAAATGTTCCTATTCACACATGGAACATCTAGAAAACATACCCTGGCCTGAACCTGGACTTTCAAGGCTGCGTCATTTCAGGGGCAGGGGTCAGAAAAAGGATCAGCGACCGTATGATCACGTGCGATGCGTCGGTGCTTGCTACGGTGGCCGCTGAGTGCCGATAGTGCAGTATCAGGTCAAAGAAGTTGACGCGACTGGAAATATCACGACTTCAACTTTAATACAACCTTTGACAGCAACGCCTTCTCTGCATCTCGCGCTGATCCATCTGCTTTCCTGCTTCAATGCGCGCTACGTCTCTAGTTTGAAGTTTTGATTAGGCGCAAAGTTAATACATTCCGTGATCCATTTGGCGGCGCGCGCGCCCCTCCTTCTGGTTCAGACGCGTATAACTCAAGATGGGAAAATTAATACGTCTCGAGCTCTGCAGTAAGGTGATCGCGTACATGTGATGAATTGTAGTGCTCACTGCCATCTAGATTTCAAATCCTACAAGGGATCTCACACCCTCCTTTTCGGTGATTCCTACTTTACCTCTATTATCGGCCCAAATGGCTCAGGAAAGTCCAATTCGTAAGTTGCTCTATTCACTACTGCTAGAGAAAGCATGCTAAATCTGCAAATAGTATGGATGCGATTTCCTTCGTTCTCGGCATAAGATCATCCCAACTTCGTTCGACCGGTCTGAAAGATCTTGTGTATCGTGGAAGGGTGTTGAAGACCTCAAAGATCAACGATGACGGTTCTGCGGCTGCCCCTGTTTCAAATGGACATTCGAATGGTGACGCCGACGGCTCAGACGAAGAATCACAATCACAGCGACCAGCACGCAATGATCCCAAGAGCGCCTGGGTCATGGCTGTGTATGAGGATGATGCCGGCGACGAGCAGAAGTGGAAGCGCACTATTACGAGTCAAGGTTCAAGCGAGTACCGCATCAACGACCGCATGGTCACTCAGGCGGAATACAATGAATCGTTAGAGCAAGAGAACATTCTGATTAAAGCCCGGAATTTCCTGGTATTCCAGGGTGATGTTGAACAGATTGCTTCACAGTCTCCCAAGGATCTTACTAAACTCATCGAATTGGTTTCGGGTAGCTTAGAGTACAAAGCCGAATATGAACGCCTACAAGAAGAGGCAGAGCAAGCTGCCGAGAACCAGAATTACAACTTGCACCGTCGCCGAGGTATCAACTCCGAGATAAAGCAATACCAGGAACAGAAGAAGGAGGCCGAGGCATTTCAAAGCAAGCAGGAAGAGCGAGATGATGCCATCGTTCAACACATTCTCTGGAAATTATACCACTTTCAACGCGTGATGGAAGAGTCAAGTGCCAGCATTGAGGAGCACCACTCAAATTTGAAGGAGTTCCGTCGGAATGTCGACCAATACCAGAAGGAATTAGAGCAGGCCCGTCTCGCAGCATCCGAGGTTAGCAAGAGGGTAACCAAAACGGAGAAAAGTATCAAGATTAAGGAAAAGGAAATCGAGGAGAAAGAGAGCAGTTTAGTCCCGATTGATGAGAAAATCGGAATTACTGCCAGCACCATTGAGAGGATACAAAAGAGGCTGGAAGCCTTGTCGAAGGAACGTGGCGAAAACGAGATGAGAATCAAGGACTACAAGAAACAGTTAGCGACCGTCGAGAAAGCACAAAAGCAATTTGAACTCCAATGGCAAGAGACGTTGAAGAAACAAGGCAAGCAACTGGACGAGGCGGATCTCAAAGAATACAATAGTCTCAGAAGTCAGGTCGTCACGAAGACAGCCAGCAACCAATCCAAATTGGACAACCTTGTTCGCCAGATGAAGACAGATGAAGTGACGGTCAATAGTTTGAAAGGGAAAGTGGAAGCCTTCCAGGCCACCGTTGAGAAGCTTGAAGGGGAAGTCAAGTTCCTCCAAGAGCGGAAAGAGTCTACAAAAGCTTCTGTGACCGAGATTTCGAAGGAGATTGATGCCAAGAAAAAGGAGTACAATCAGATACAGTCCGAACGCGTTCGCACCAACCAACGTCGCACTGAGCTCGACGAAAAACTACAAGAAATTTTGAAATCACTGACCGATGCCAATGCTAGCAGAAGGCAGAACGATAAAGAAGCACGAACTAGGGAAATGATTGTGTCTCTAAAGCGTATCTTCCCAGGTGTTCGAGGCCGTGTTGGAGAACTCTGCAAGCCGAAGCTGAAGAAATTTGACGAAGCTGTTATCACTGCCCTTGGTCGAGACTTTGATTCTGTTATTGTGGATACCGAGAAAACTGGTACCGAATGTGTCCAGTATCTTAAGGATCAGCGCTTTTCTCCAATGACTTTCATTCCTCTGGACAACATCAAGGTCACTGCAGTTGATGCTAATTTGAAGGGTCTGGCTAAAGCTCGCCTGACTATTGACACTATTGAATTTGATTCGTCTCTTGAGCGCGCAATGGCATATGCTTGTGGAAGCTCGATTGTTTGTGATGATCTTGCAGCTGCAAAGCAAATTTGCTACAAGAGAGGAATCCAAGTCAAAGCAGTTACCATGGAGGGCTTCGTTATTCACAAGGCGGGTTTGATGACTGGTGGTCGTGGTCCCGAGAATGGCAACAAGCGCAAATTCGAAGACCAAGATGTGGAAATCTCCGAAGGCAACAGCAAAAGATTCGGGATGAGATGGAGGCACTTCCTAGAGTCAATCGCAGGGGCGCAGCTGAAGAGACATTGCAAAATGACTTGACAGGATTGGAGCAACGTCTCGCCTACCAAAAGAGCGAACTGGCAGGTTTCGAGAAGAATCTTGCGAGCAAGAAGAAAGAGTTATCTCATGAGGTGTCTCAATTGAAGGAGATGAAGCCCAAGCTTGAGGAGAACCAATCTGCACTTGAAAGCATTCGGGAAACTGTACAGGAGTTCCGAGACGCCGTTGCCAAGGTTGAGGATGATATCTTTGCAGATTTCTGCAAGAGATTGGGATACTCAGATATTCGGAGCTATGAAGCACAGCAAGGCAGTTTGGAACAAGAAGCTGCAGAAAAAAAGAATGCTTTCGCGGTTCAGAAGAAGAAATTGGAGCAGAACGTGAGTTGGGAGACTAATCAATTCAAGGAATTGGATGTTCGAGTTAAGAAATTGGAAGGACAAATTGAGAGCCTCGAGAAGGACATCGAAACGTACACTAACGCGAAGGAAGAGCGAGAGGCAGAAATCGAAGTCGACCAAGCGGAAGTGACGAGGTTAGAAGACGAACTGGCAAAACAGAAGGAAAAGCTTGCGGCAAGGAATGACAAAGTCAGTCAAGCCCGGGCCGAGGTCACGAAACGAAGCAAGGAGATTGAGCAACGCACCAAAGCTATCACTGCCTTGGAGACCGAGATGCAACGAAACAGCGCTGGCAGATATACTATGCTACGACGTTGTAAGCTTGAGCAGATCACGATCCCATTAACTGAACAGTCGCGAAAGCTTGATAGCCTTCCAGTTGACGAGAACCTGCTCCAGGCTGACCCAGACGCAATGGATGTTGACGAGGACGAAGATGAAGATGAAGCACCCCAGGAGGCAATGAGGGACTACGGAATCGAGATTGATTTTGAAAGCCTCGATGCTGATCTCAAAACGGTAAGAAATCATGGTTTGGCCTTTTGACAAGTCGCTAATTCTGTTTAGCCTGACGAAGAAGATGCTGAAGAGCAGCTGCTTCAGAAAATCACCGATCTGAATTCCGAACTCGAGAAACTCAACCCTAACATGCGCGCTGTCGATCGCCTGGATGGCGTTGAAGCACGCCTGAAATCCACAGAAAAAGACTTTGAAGACGCTCGACGTCAAGCCAAGGAGTCCCGCGATGCCTTTAACGAAGTCAAGGAGAAACGTTTCGAGCTCTTCAACAAGGCCTTCTCTCACATTTCGGAACAAATATCTCACGTCTACAAAGATCTCACTCGCTCCGCTGCATTTCCTCTTGGTGGCCAAGCCTACCTTGATACTGAGGACGGCGATGCTCCGTATCTTTCTGGCATCAAGTATCACGCAATGCCTCCATTGAAGCGTTTCCGTGACATGGAACATCTGTCTGGTGGGGAGAAGACCATGGCTGCTCTTGCTCTACTATTCGCAGTCCATTCGTACCAACCAAGTCCCTTCTTCGTATTGGACGAGGTCGATGCAGCACTCGACAATGCAAACGTGGAGAAGATCATGAGCTATATTCGGGAGCATGCTGGACCTGGAATGCAGTTCATTGTCATCAGTCTGAAGACGGGTCTGTTCCAGGGCAGTGAGAGCTTGGTGGGTGTGTTCAGAGATCAGGAGGCAAACAGCTCTAAGACATTGACGCTGGATGTAAGTTTATCCCTTCTTATGCTGTCCGGCGTGTATGCTGACTTCGGTGTTAGTTGCGTAAATACGCGTGATTTTTCCTGGGCAATGATTCATGGAAGGTATGCCTATACTGAATATTGATTGCTAGAGGGGAGTGGTTGCATGCACTTCATATTATGGATAATGAGGTGATTGCATTATGTACATGAATTTCGCAAGATAATTACGAGGTTCGGAGCAATACCAGTTGATTTTCTGATGATGCATAAACTCTGATTTAGGTGTCTTACGTCCAGTGAGCCCCAAGGCACAATGTACAGATTTACAACGATTCTGGGCTAAGAATCTCCCTAAACGCTCAACGCTCAACGCTCAACAACCTTACACCTGATTTGAATCCATCTTCGCAAAGCTCCTGTTACGCGCCTTTCGAATGCTTACTTGAGTGGATCTCTAAAGGCATACCCCGGCCTCGATTACATCTCACTCACTTCCCCTTCTCCCCTACACTCCCACCCATACCCACGCCGCCCAGAAAACACATCCTCATCGCGGCCCCCACATAAACAAACCCCACATTCCCCCACGCCATACTATTCCACTCCCAGACCCTCCAATAAATGCCGGTCCCCAGGGCCTTGACACTCCAAAGATGCCCAAAATCCGCAACTAGCAGTCCAAAAAGTAGTGTTCTCCAGACTCGTAGATCTGCAGTAGAGCGTAAGACCAGCGCTTCGTTCAGGGCAAAGAGGAGATAGAGGTTCGCGAGTTGGGTGAGTGCGATGGTTGTTGACAGGGGGAGGGGTGAGGGAATGGTGGGAAAGGGGGCGGAGGAGATTTGGGAGTGGGTTAGGGAGAGGTAGGTTGTGGGGTGGACGTGGGCGTAGTAGGCGCCGGCTAGAGCGGAGAGGGGCTCGATGGAGAGGAAGAAGAGGGAGTAGAGGCGGGGGAGCGTGAATGCTGGTTGTGAGGGGGCCATGATGGCTGTCTTTTTTCCAGGGCGAAATGCCTGGCTCTGGGGTGAAGTGATGGATGTTCAGACGTATGTATATGTATGTACACCCAGGAAGAACGGAGGGTCTCTGATTTTAAATTAAAACCTGCTCTGGTCGTGTCTCTAATGGATGAAAAAAGTCTCGAAATTTGACTAAATGGATTTGATATTAGTCACGTGGGTATATATGGAAATGCTTGAAAATTCCAGATGGAACTGTCACCACCGTGCTTTATCGGATTGGAACCCAAACCCAACCCAACATAAGTTGCCCAACACCACTACTGTAAGGATACCCCTGTGTTTGGGTTCAGTTCCTGATCAACAGCCAGGATTGAGATTAATAGAAGCAGAAGCAGACAGGGGCAGGCCCTTCCCAATCCGCGAATGAATACGCCACAGCAACGGTCTTGGTTGCTGCCGTAACATCACATAACATGCATGCGCTTCGTTAGACATGTGTCAAGCAGGGCATGACAGGACTCAGAAACAACAGAATTGCAACATCATTACTCACTCTGAACAAGGAGTCTGTCGTACGACAACTCTCTATGTATAGTATGGAGAGCACCGGTAAATAGCAAATCCGGCGACTGACAAGGCAAACTCACAACACTTTCACTTGGACTTGGTTCAGCCACGACATGATTCGCCGCCTACTACCGAACGGCATTGCCGCCTTTAGCGTGTTTTTGTTTTCAAACGCCTGACCTCTCCTCGTTCCCTTACTCGGTACTGTATTTCTCCATCTTTGCAGGACAGAACACAACTGCGCAAAGCCTCTCCCCACACATTCCTTTATCTGTCTATCTACTTATCTACTTGTTTTACGAAGCATCCCGCACTTGCTTCACAGGAGTCCAGTCTTTCACTCATCACTTCCCATCCTTTCGCCTGTACTCATAGAAGCATACAATACACCCGACTCCGCACCCCTTACCTATCTTTACTGGCTCTCGTCGCGTCAACCAGCGCCGACTAAGATCACCCTGCCTTTCTCGTTGCCGACTTACGGTCTCCGAGAGATCTGAAAGGATATCTGTGCTCTTCCCGGCCTCAAGACAGACCTGTAAATACGACAATATGGCCCGAGTCTTCCCAATTGACGAATGGGCCCCGGCACGACCCCGAGCTTCAACGAGCGATTTCAGCACATTACATAGTACAGCGGGGTCTGAGGATGTCTTTGAAACAAAGGAATTGGCGCCTGCGCGGTTTAGAAATCGGTTGAGGTCTCTGCCATTTACAAAGGATTCTGACATGTCATCGGGGATGGGGAAACTGTCACTAGGCACCAAACCGGAGGCATCAGAAGATGGGAAACGAGAGGGAGGATTCCGCGGATTCATGCGACGGGCGTCGGTTTCTATAAAGAGGAAGCAACGGCGGCATTCTCATACTTCGCATGCGATGGAGGACAGGCCCCAAACATCTGCTTCAACATGGCACAGGCTACGGCAGGCGACAAGTTTCAATAGACATTCGAGGTGCTTCCCCGCACCATGTTTTGACGCCGAATCCTCTACCGACTCTCGTGAATACCTCGCTCCTATTCCTGGTTATGGCAACGCGCCTCCAGTCATACCTAGGGGGCCTGGGGGAGAAGCCGCTCGAGCTACGGCGGCAGCGCAGAACGAGTATTTCTTTGGAAGGAATCGCCATCTCCTGTCTCCGGACTATCAGTTGGAGGATCGCGAAAGTGGCATCGGCATAGACGTGGTCCAGCACCCCTCTACCTCGATCGACCGCGTTGACTTCATTGCTAGGCTGCCTAATGAGCTTGCAATTCAGATTCTTGAGAAACTTGATCATAATGCGCTGGCTCGTACGACATTGGTTTCTAAGTTATGGCACCAGGTCTCTTGCGACAATCAAATTTGGCGCCGAGCGTTCCTCCGAGAGAAGTCAAAAACATATGCTATGAGTGGCCCGACACCCCTAGGTGCCGGCTTGGGACTTCCATCACCAGGTCCCCACCGTGACTTCAAGGATCTGTACCGGATCAGACAGGAGCTAGAGTACAATTGGCAGGAGGGCCACGCGGTGCCTATATATCTCAATGGGCATCTGGACAGTATATATTGTATACAATTTGATGAGTAAGTAGCTTTTGCTTTGACGTAGCTATCGAGTAGCTAACATTCCACAGGTCCAAGATTATAACTGGTTCTCGCGACAAGACTATTCGAGTTTGGGATATGAAAACATACACATGCAGCTTGGTCATCGGCCCGCCAGATGTTGTAGGCAGCAATGCCATGTTGTTTAGAGAGGACGGGAAACTTCAGCATTTTGCTGTAAAGCAGGATCAGAGTCGACTAGCGGAGTCCAGACCATCTTGTGTCTCCTATCCTCTTCATCACAATCAGTCAATTTTGTGCTTACAATACGATGAGCACATTCTCGTTACCGGCTCATCGGATGGTACTTGCATCGTATACGACATCAAGGATAATTACAGGTCGATCAGAAGACTAGAACATCACTCGGCCGCAGTCCTTGACCTTGCTTTCGACGAGCGGTACATCGTCACATGCTCAAAAGACGTTAGTATTTGTGTCTGGGACCGTGAGACAGGTGCGATGTTGAAACAGCTCCGAGGTCATACGGGTCCCGTGAATGCGGTACAAATGCGAGGTAATACGATCGTTAGTTGTAGTGGCGACTTTAGGGTCAAGCTGTGGAACATCGACACGGGCAAGAACATTAGAGAATTTTCTGGTCACACCAAGGGTTTGGCTTGTAGTCAGTTCTCCGATGATTCAAGATTCATTGCTTCTGCGGGGAACGATCAGATCATTCGTATCTGGGATGCAAATACTGGGGAATGTCTGAGGACGATTGAAGCACATTATAATCTTGTTCGGTCGCTCCATATCGATTCTGTCAGTGGTCGACTGATTTCGGGGAGTTATGACCAGGACATCAAGGTGTTTGATATGGAGTCGGGACGTCTACTCCTGGACTTCCCGAAATGGCATGCGAGCTGGGTTCTCGGTGCTAAATCGGATTACAGACGTATCATCAGCACTGGTCAAGACCCAAAGATCCTCATTCTGGACTTCGGTCTGAAGGTTAGAGGTATTGATAAATTAGAGAGTTGATGAGATGTACAGTAGCCTACTGGCGTTTGTTTTGGTTTCATTATTATCAGGCGTTAACGACTAGACAGACGAAGCAAATTCTGGGGATAGTTGTGGTGGGTTTCTTGCTTTTGGGGTTGCAACATTTCTCAAGCGTAGCATTTTGGCTCATTGGGCACATCCTGGGAAGCATTGTGTGGCGGATTTTCTTCATCATGCGAGCGAGCGAGCGAGTGGTTGTTTCTATAGATATTATTCTTAGAAGAATCATCAATAATGTGTGGTTTGGATGGAGATAGATAGTATGATCATATGAGAATCTAATAGATTTTGAGTCAAAGATAATCTCGTGGTTTTACATTTGACTACTATGGTAATATGCCAATACAAATACCGAGTGAAACTTTGAAAACTCGTGGCAATTCAATTTTCGCTTCCCCACCTTGCTGAAAGAAAGGCACAGAAAAGGGGGTAGTTCACGTGATCTGAAGCTAGCGAGGACCCACAAAAGATTGATTTTCGCACAGTCGCTAAAATGTCGAAAAAGTTGTAGACGATCGATTTCGAACTTCCCTCCCTTCCTTCCCTTCTCACGACAACAACACCACCGCAATCATGAGCGCCATCAACAAGATCGCGGCCAACAGCCCTTCGCGCCAAAAGCCATCTGAGCTTGAGACCAGCATTGCTGGCGCTCTTTACGATCTCGAGACCAACACCACGGACCTGAAGGCTGCTCTCCGACCCCTTCAATTCGTATCCGCAAAAGAGGTGAGCAATAGCAATTGATGAATCAGATACAGTGCGCAGCGCAGCTTCATACGAACGAGACGAACGATCGACTTCGACGCCGGCATACCTATCCCAATTCTACATCTTCGAGTGCAGACGCGTGCGTGTGCGGTTGGTTCTATCATATTCAACTCCAGCTTGAGATACAACATACAACATACACACATGTGTTTGGATCCCGGCGATGCTATGAATTTTTGCTAGCTATGTCGGCGTCTGGGTTGGTTGTGGAATCGGACGGGCTGCGGACCACTTTGTGTGGAGATCGCATGCTGACTTTGATCGCTTTGTAGATTGAAGTTGGCCACGGCAAGAAGGCTATTGTCATCTTTGTCCCCGTCCCATCCCTTCAGGGCTTCCACAAGGTGCAGCAACGGTATGTCTTTTTTTTTCATGCCCTCTCCAATTAAAAATTGGGCAAACACGTCTGACATGCATTCTTGATAGCCTCACCCGTGAGCTCGAGAAGAAGTTCTCCGACCGCCACGTCCTGATTCTCGCCTCGCGCCGCATTCTCCCCCGCCCCAAGCGCTCCAACCGCTCCCGAACATCCCTCACCCAGAAGCGTCCCCGTTCGCGAACACTGACCGCCGTCCACGACGCCATCCTCTCGGACCTCGTCTACCCAGTCGAGATCGTCGGCAAGCGTCTCCGCACCAAGGAAGATGGCAGCAAGACGTTGAAGGTTGTCCTCGATGAGAAGGAGAAGGGAGGTGTAGACCACAGACTCGATACTTACTCTGAGGTCTACAAGAAGTTGACTGGTCGTGGTGTTGCTTTTGAGTTCCCTCAAGGTGGTGCTTCCGAGTACTAGATGCTTGCTTGCTTGGTTCTAGAAGGAGAAAAGTCATGATATGCATAGGAATGGGCATCTAAGCTGAGAGCGCTGGATTTGTCTTCATGGCGTAACTAGGTCTCAGAGCAAATAGGCTTGGCAAATACCAATCAGCTTGTCGTCAAATTAATCATGCCTTCGAAGTCATGTGCAAATCAAATGGGTATATTGGACATCTACTCTTCGTAATACCTAATCCCCTCTGCCCAACGATGTATACATCAGCAGCAGCTCTGTTATATGCCATCTCCTTTAGACCTGAGCAATCCTGCCCACACCCAACACACACCAATAAGCCAACTCCCTCTTCTCCTTAACCTCCTTCTCCCCCCTCCCCACAACAGTATCATCCCCCTGCCCCTCCGCCTCCCACTCAACCCTAACAAACACCGGAATCTCAACCACATCCTCATCCTCCCTCACCGGCCCCCTATCCTCCTCCTTCATCAAGACATCGGCCTTCAACGACGTGGGCACAACTTCAACAACCACACTAACCCAATTCCTGCCCCGCTCCCAAACCTTGCCCGCCTCGGCTTGCAGCTGCCCTTCACTAGCTTCAGCTTTCGTGCGGCGTTTCTCACGCTCGGCTCCTTCTCGCAGTGCTTCTTCCCACGCGTCTGTGTTGGCGCCGACTTCGAATTGCGGACATAGTACCGTGACTCTACTCTCGAACCTACCGGGCGTTGTGCCAGGCGTAGCGATACTGACCTTCACCCTATCGAACAGCGGGTTCTTGAACGTAAGCAAGAACTGTGTTGGTTTGAAAGGCGTGAGGAGGTGGTTTTGGGAGGAGGCGAGGGGACGGATGGAGATGGAGGGGATGTAGGATGGTGCTACGAGACGGATGCGGAAACGGGTGGTTTGGACTTTTGACTCGGGCTTCGAGAGGATGTGGCGGCAAGTTTTGCAGCGTTGCGAGCGCTTGGTTCGCAATAAGTATGCTATTGGCCGCAAGTCGTCCACTGAGTGTTTGTGAGCGGGATGCGTTTGCTCTTTGAGTTGGGCGACGGAGGCTGTATTTTCGTAGCCTTCGTTTCGCAAGCGAGTAATAGTCTCTTCATCCGAGGTCGTATTGCAGAGTTGGAGCCCTTCCAAAGCATCTTGTGCTTCTCGCATAGTTCCAGTCTTGCTTTTTGAGCGCTTGTCTGCAAAGTTGCCGCCGGTGTAGAGACCCATGATCCGTGATAATGCTCCTGGAGATCCATATCCATAGTCTCCTCCCGTAAACCCCAGAGCGCTGGCCGGCGAAGCTTCCGCAAGCTGAGACTGGTAGAAGGCCTTGAGATTCGCGAATTGGCTTTCTGCATCAAGCTCT
Organism: Lachnellula cervina; assembly: GCA_007825325.1. Lineage (NCBI taxonomy): Eukaryota > Fungi > Ascomycota > Leotiomycetes > Helotiales > Lachnaceae > Lachnellula > Lachnellula cervina. The sequence goes on along the minus strand of QGMG01000021.1, from coordinate 18,330 downwards.
TCATGCACATCCAAATTCACAAATTCTTCTCCTTCCTCGGAAATGCCCTCCTCCATTACCACAGGCACTGAAGAATCCCTACTCCTCTCTTCCCTATCTTTCCTCCGTTCCTTGGGAGTAATGATTGGGGTCCCTCCGTTCTTGACTTTTGAGAGCTGCGCATATATCCCATTCGGCTTCTCAAACTGTATGCCAATCTCCTTTGAACTCCACATGCAATACGCGCAGTTCAGTACATACGGTCCGCTCGGCTGCACATATTCGGCGCCCAAGCCTTCAGGTGGAGCTCCTATACTGCTGACGGATAGCGGGGCGATACATATCGGGCATTGGAAGCAACTACGTGTACATCTGCCAGGTTCCATTAGCTAGCTGTTGCCGATTCGCAAGAGAGGGAGAAGGAGGCGGAAATACCTATTTCCTTCACTCTTGATAACACCCGAGGGAACCTCAAACAGGCAGTTCGGACAATACCACGTTACGATCTCATCTAACACACACCGCGGACATCGGATCTGGTGGCAGTCCTCACAGTATAGCAGGTGTTCCAGGGGATACAGACTAAAATTCGCGCGGGGAGCTCTAGGGTCGAACGTTCGATCGTCTTCTTGCTCTGTTTCGGAGGAGCTGGAAGGGGGCCGTGATTCTCCTAGACGCCGCGTGGGCAGGTTGGTGTCTGTACAGGGGCATTGGAAGTAGGTGTAGGGTGTGAAGGAGGCCATGGTTGGGGATGGTGAGGTAGGAGGGGAGAGCTTGGGGAAGTTGAGATGTGGGGAGACGCGCTTGCAGGGATTGGGTTGAAGAGCTTCGGTTTTCGCGTTTATTTCATGAACTTCTTTGACTTGTATCACTTCCGACAGTTTTTAAATACATTCTGAGCAATATTCCACTTCAATTTTCCAATCTTCAATCAGCATGTCAAAGTTCTCGAATGTTAAAGCCATGCTTCTTCGAGGTCAAGAGAGTGGCGAGATCTCGTTTTCCTCGTCCGTAGATTCAACACTTAACCATGACATAGGTTAATATTAATGTATTGCATTATACTAATTACGTTAGATTCCTTTCCCAATTTTCGTCAGTCTCCAAGGCCTCTTTCGTCAGACGAACGTTCTATTAAGAATAGAGAGTGAGTGAGTTCGAGGGTATCCGCAGAAGTCCGGCCCAGTCTCAACCATTAACACCAAATCCAGAAAACCAATGAAATTCTTTCGCTCAGTTTTAAGCATTTGGGTAAGCCTTCAACTCATCGGTTGCTTCCCTATCAACATCGTCCTCCCATTGAACTGTCACAGCTTTGGTGACTGTCATGTAATGGTCCTCTGACCCCTTGCGTATTTGAAGAGGACGTGGCTCCAACGGCGGTTCACCTCCAACCGCACTGATAGAGCACACGGTACTAGGCTTTTTCCTAAAGCCAAGCGTACTCATAGATCCATTCAACTTGTCGTTGATGGATTTCCTAGTGCTGGAAGATCCAGTTGAGTCTGTCCGACTGCGATCCGAAGCAATACTTGTTGTAGAACTCGCAGGCTCCTTCATCTCATCAGAGCTCTCAGACCATCTCGATGAGATGTCTTCGGCAAATGAAGACGCAGAGTCGAGGGAACTCTTGCTGACTTCTTCGGGAGGAAGAGCAGCCGTGATGTTTGTGCCGTTTCCATATCCTTGGACGAAAATCTCTTGGTATGAAGCATGATTTGGACGAGGATGGTGAAGTTCGGGCATATTGCCCAATGAACCAAACGCCTTTCTTGTATGTCCTTTCGTAGACGAGACATTGAGAGTGCTCTCGCTCTTTACGCGAGACAATCGGGGCTCCTCTATGATAGCGGCATAACCAGTGTCTGGTTTGATGATCTTCACCAACTTGCTCTCCTCTGCTCTAATTTGGGCACCGAAGTCCTCCTCGGGTTGTTTTGCCTGCGTTTGGAGTAATGATTCAATCGATCGCTCTTCCTTCCAGGGTGGACACCCAGCGGTCAATATACAGAGGTTGTAGGACACCTCGTGGGAGCCACGAACTTGCTCAGGTACTTTGGTTGCCGACAGCAGGGTCTGTAGCATCGTGTAGATCAGAATCCAGCGGACCTTGCGGGCATCTGTCTGAGACAGCTTATCATTTTTATCCGTCTTAGAAGGCGAGAAGATGCAGTCCTTCTCGAAGTCGCGATATTCTTGTACTAAACTGCAGTCGTATAACTCAAGGTTTCTGCGATTGGTGGCTTTGCATAGGTCGGCGAATGCGACTAGACGTCCATCCGGTTTCATTTTGTCTGCCTTCGAATTCCAGGTAAATCGCTTGTTGATTGGGGGCTTCGATGCTTCGATATCCTGGGTCTCGGGCAGAAGAGGTACTGGGTGAAGCAATGGCTTGTATTTATTTATTTGGTCGAAGGATTGCACGCTCTTCAAAACGCAAAGGCCTCCTTGCTGAGAAAGAGGCATTGGATCCGAGGAAGTAATTGAAGTATCAACGAGGAAGTTGTAAAGTGATTGAAATTCGCTGCACATTTCACCATATATGCTTTTCGAGAATGAAGAGGTTTTGGTATCGCAAGAATAGGGTGGGTAGTAGCCCAGTTTAGCCACAAGGTAAGATTGCAAGAACGATTGGAATTTGTCGAGATGGGCTCGTTCTCCAGTTGAGAGTCCGAAATGGGTATTGGACAAGTCGTCTTCGAGGAAGCTTCCAAGGGTTATACCACAGCGATCTAATCGTATGTCCATTTCGAGTCTCGACCGAGTAATAAGTGCACGGGAACTCCTGCTTATAAGCTTAAGAAAAGTTAGCGTACTGTCAGGGTAGAAATGTAGCTTCAAATGTGTCATAAGCCTCGATAAAAAAGGCTACGAAGTACAGCTGCACGTACCTCGAAGCCTGGTCTAGTGATCAGTCTCTCATTCATACCAACGCAATGTGCGAAGGCATCGATCCACAGATCCTTGAATTGAAAATGTTCTGCAAAAAAAAGGATTGCAAGAGCATGATCAGGCTGATTACTCATATCTGCATATCCTTCCTCATCCATATAGTCAATAATCGCCTGCAAATTATCCTCGCCTTCGGACCTGAACTCGTTCAAGCTGTTCAAAAGACCAACTAGAGCACCGCCAAGATGATTTCCCACCAAAGGCTTTCCGAAAATCCAAGCGAACAAGTTCCGCGTTGCAAGGTGGTATAAAAATGCCTGCCCGGTTTCGGCGGTTGAGGGGGCTGGGATATACAGCTCAGTTGTTGCGCGGCGGAAGTCTCCTTCTCCATTGCTTGAGCCTGACAACGAAGATGACTCCTCGGATATATCTGCTGAGAATCGGTGTATCAATGGTTGACAGTGGGCGTCTAGGAGCGCTTCAACTGGGAATTTGAAAGCTGGTCCTCTTCGAGATTGCCCTCGTCCATAAAGATGAACACTGCAATCGCCTTCTGGATAATATAACTCGGGATCCTAGAAGTTCATCAACACTGTCTTCAAATGTGCGAATTGATTTGGATGATTCTAAAGACTTACTTTTCGGAGCCCATCCCAATTTTTGGACGTCCTAGCAGCTCCATTCCATCTCTTGATATTTGTTGTATTTCGAGATCGTGATTGGGGGTTCCTCGAAGAGCGTTTCCAACCCAATGGCCGCTCTGAGACTCCTTTGTACAAGGACAATTGCGACGGAACGGATTCTAATCTCTCCATGCTGTGCGGTTCGGACGTTGTGAGTGACAGAGGCTTTGACATCAGTTGGGGGCGCGCCAATGTTAAAGCCATATTCATACTGATATCCATTATAAGGTAGACGAATAATAACCTCACCCTCACACCCGGCGCTTTTCAGATCGTCACCCGCTAAATGTCAATAAAGTATCATACCAGCCGCCACCGACGTCGATCTAGCGGGGCATGAGATCTGCAGTAGTGGCCTATGCTCTAGATTAACGAGAGATCGAGTCGTTGGGTGAAAGAAATAACCACGGAATTATTGAGTTTGTGAACGCAGTAATAAGACAGTAAGTCAAGAGAGAGTAAGTCCATCAATATAAAAGAAAGGGACTTGGCAATGAATATCCTTAATCACCGTGCCAGTAAAGCAGGAGAGAGCGGAGAAGTACACGAAAAGGTAAAAACGCCTCATTCAGGGCGGAGCGGAGCTAAACTGTCACAACGGAAAAGCCCCGGTGACTTCTAGAAGACTTCTGTACGCGGATTCAAGAATAGCCGCGAGAATTGCTCCGTTGTGGGGATCAACCATACAAATCGCAGGTTGAACATGCGTGCCAACTAAAATGCAGTACGATTACTTCGTCGAAGATGGCAACATCAAGGCTTCAAGATATTCCCTGATGATGGATGTACTGCACGTCCAAAGCTGGCGCTGGCGCTGGGGATCAGGAAGAGAGAAATGCCGGTGCAAGGACCAATCAAATCAGCAGGCCACACGTTTAAAAGATGTTCGCTAAAGCTCTATCCAGCACTCATCGGCAAGCCACCTTTTCAATGTTGGACGGATATTTCGTTGAGGACTGAGGACGCCTTTTCGGCAGCACCACCATGGCTCGTGGTCGTGGGGGGTTTCGACTGTCTTATAAGAATTCGAAGGTGCCCTGGCTCCTGAGATTACACTTCGAATTGTTGTGAGGGAGGAGCATAGCATGTGAGAATATCTGGAGCGTAAGGTTACCTCAGATCCTTGTCCGACGCTGTTTTTTTTGATGCTAATGGAACTGGCGGCGGATGTTCAGAGAGCCGCGTGAGAGGGGTGAGGGGAGGGGAGGGATCGGCACGGGAGATCTTCTATATATGCTACTCGATGAGCCCGAGGTGGTCCCGAAAAAGTCGAAACCGAAGTATAGCCGCGAACTTCGATTCTCTTATTTTTTTTGTCCGGATTATTACAGCCCGCGCAGATTATTACAGTCCGTATACCTACCGCCCACTTTTGCTACGTGGCCTTTTAATCTTTCTACTTCCCACTTCTCTCCTCTTCTCTTTCTCTCTCTTCACCTTCTCCCTTTACTCTTAAAATAGAGTAGAGTAGAAGGGAGGGGAGGAGAATAGAAAGGCTCTCTCAAGTATATATCTCTCTTTTATACAGCTCTAATTTTACTCTTACAGATTAATAACTAATCCCCTCCTATTTTGCTTAGAGCTTTTTTATTACAGGTCTAAAGATATTTTCTAAAGCTACAGATTTGATATTCTATTCTTATAGTATATATCCCTCCTTTACGGATCTGGTTTTCCTATTACAGATAGTTACTAATCTTCTTCTAGTTTGCTTAGATAGATAATATTTTTGCCTCCTACTTTCGGTCTGGTTTTTAATCTATAAGAGGGTCTATAGGCTAGATCCAAGTGTAATATATATAAGCGGGCCTTCCTAGAAGCTTCTACGCTAGATCCAAGTGCAATAGGAGCTCTAGAAAGGGAATCCCTTAAACCTTAAAGGGAGTATAGTATCTCTCTCCCTTAAGCTATTATAGGTGGATTTAGTCTATAAACGAGTGTAGCTTCTCCTAAAGTCTCTTTCTTAGAAGGACTAATATAGGTAGAAAATAACTCTTTAACTACCCCTGCAATTATAAGATCGATTTGAGACTAATTTGATAACTACTAACCTTAGAGACATCCTTTAATAGTAGAGATAACCTCTAGCTATAGTTAAATAAATAGGGATCTACACCTATAATCTATATCTAATATATAAAGCTTTAATATAGAGCTTTAACTCTTCTTTTACAAGTCTACATTCTTAATAAGCAATGCGTTTCTTTACTTCTCTCTCTTTTCTTACCTTTCTCTTCTTTCTATACTTTCTATCTTCTTCTCTTTCTTATATCTATTTCAGCTATGGATTTATCTCCTATATAGAGGTGTACTAAGTGCTATTAGATGCGTCTAGCAGTTAACTTTCCCTTATAGCCTTGAGGTAATCGATATAAGATGTGTATAGAGTGCTATATACTATTTCCCTCTTCTCTTCCTTACTTATTCTAATATTTCTCTTCTTCTAGAAACGCTATTATTACTAGGCAGTAGTAAATGCAGATCCGGATGTCTATTAGACTTAATCCAGCTATACACGGACTATTATAGAGCGAGGGGATATAGATACAAATAATTAATAGTCTATAAGATGTCTACGGATTGATCTAAACCTTTTGCTAGACGAGCTTAAGGCCGCTTGGGCTACTAGAGCTGCTAAGATTACTACGGCATAAGGAGAACAAGTAAGGAGAGATTAGAAGAGGGGAGAATATAATCGAATCCATTCTCTAGCCGCATTTATATTAAACTTTAATAAGAATAGGATTATAGAGCATTATATTAGTGATTTTACAGTCGAATGCAAATACTACTAAGCGGTTTATTAGTAGAGCAAGGAGAATCAGTAGAAGTAGTTCTCTAAATGCTATATACTTAGAGATAGGGTACTACCACTTTTATAGCCTCCTCCATACAAGTTAGAGGCACTTCTTATAGATCTTACTTTATAAGTATACGCGTTCTAGATAAATATCTATAAGTATAATTCTACTCTTGCCTTTACTTTAGTTGCCTATTATCCCAATAAACGGATTAGACTTTAAGAGGGGGTTAAGTGCTTTTAGATTTATAGGGAGCTCTTTTATCTCTAGGGGCCGCTAGAGCCCAAAAATAGTGCTACACCCGCGTTTGCCTAGCTCTTCTTTTACAATTCTACCTACACTATAGATATATAAGCTAACTAGCACTCGAATCTTAACTGTACTCTTCTTCTAGACCTTTTATATATGCTTATAGACTGCAATCCCTTTCTGCCACTTTACTGGACCGCCTGTAAGCGCCTAGCTAAGCCTGCTAGCAGCTAATTTTAACTTGCTATTAATCTATAGATGTGTCTAGTAATGGAATCTAGAGCAGATTGTTATTAAGAGAACCTACTAACTAGCAATAAGATTGCAGGTATTATATTGGACAAGTTTAATAGTGCCTCCCATTATAATATTCTCCTTGTAGTCTATAACCCTTATAGTCGAGACCCGCCCTTAAATTGTATCTACCCGACATATATAGTATATATACCTCTATACTACATTCTTCTCTTTCCCTGTAGCAATTATAGGTAGCACTACAATTTATAGCTATAGTCTAATTGGTTTTAGTGTAAGAATACTCGTCTAGAATAGCGCCACTTCTACTAGTTCTATTTATACGTCTATAATAACAAATCTTCCTGTCTCTTTCGCGCTTACTAACTATTCTAGTAGTACTATATTAATGCATTTGCCTCTTATAAAACTACTACACTAGATTGGTACTAGACCTATTAGTAGAATCTCTATGTAGATGTTTATAATAGGTTATAAGACTAGTTAGTAGCTATAGATATGGATGCAGCTAATCTTAGTTATTAGGTTATGCTTCTATTAAGCTTTACAGGTGGCGATCGCTATATGCAACAGCTGTTTTAGGACTCTATAGCTATTATATAGTACTATAAGACGCTAACCTTCTTTCTCACCTTTATAGCCAACTTGCAGTGGCCGGAAATCGTTAATAATTTACTTTCTAGCTAGCAACTAATAGACCGCCTGGATTTGATTGCTTGTGTTTTTTATCTCAAGTTTAAATCATTTCTTATAGAGCTTAGAAAGGGCGTTCTTAGTCTGTATTAAGCGTATACCTATTCGGTCGAGTACTAGAAATGTAGTCTACCTTATATATATACTCTTCTCTAGCTTATAGCTAAAGCTCCGTTTATTACACCTAAGCGCATTAATAAAGTTATCTGCGCCAAGCTCCCTCCGCCTAAATGGGGTCCTAGGATCTGCAAGTTGGTTATTAGCTATATAATTTATAGACTATGCAGGGAGTATAATCTAAATGCTCTATATATAACCCGTGCAACTCCTACTAGTCTATTATAGTGTTTAAAGGGTTTTTCTAAGCCGTTCTCACTCGTTACAGTTATTTATAAGGACTACTATCCTTAATATTAGCATTAAGAGAATAGTAATACCTTTACAGTCCTAAAACCAGGCTATCCAAGTAAGGTAATTACTCTAGATAATAGCTGGGTAGTTCTATATAACCTGTACCTCTTATAGAGGTACTACTATCATCTAAACTATAAGATATGCGCTACAGTCCAAGCAATCAAGTATATCTATAAGTATATATATAAGGGTTCTAACTGTACTACTATAAGAGTTAGTTCTATAAATAATAAGATTGAACAATATATTTCCGGCTAGTATATTAGTCCATTAGAAGCTATCTAGCGGATCTTTAAGTTCTCTATATATAGGCAGTATCCTTCTATTAAGCACCTTCCAGTTTACCTTTCTAGCTAGTATACTATCTACTTTAGTGCTAATTTAACTCCTTCCTAGCTTGTAGAGAAGACTAAGCGTTCTCGATCTAAGCTTATAGCTTTCTTCCTCTTTAATATAGAGTTTAAAGCGGGTTAGCAATACTTATATTTGGACTTTCTAGGTCAATTTGTATAGAATTAAATAATGCATCTATAGCAGCAACATTAATGGGGTTTTAGTGTAAAGATTAGCTATATATATTACTATAGTTCTATTTCGGGCAAGCGGTTCTATTTATAGCTTCTTTTAACTATAGTTTATAGGCCTTAGTCTTTTGAGGATCTCTACTTTATAGATAGTATCCAGTACCCAATATATTACATAGCCTATATTGCTTATAGGCTAGCCGAAAATGATTAAGAGTAGTACTTCTGCTTTAATAAGGTAGTTCTCTTTACTTCTAGACGGGGTTTATAGACCCTCTTCCTAACTAGCCTATAGTAGAATATAATTGCAGACCTATTAACTGTCTAGACCCGCTACTGCATCTCCCTCTATAAGGATCTCCTTTACTGCCTTTAAACTACGCCTGCCTCCTTCCCTTTAGTCCTTATAGATCTGCACTACAACTATAGTCTATAGTGCCTAGCTAAGGGGCTTATAGATCTATAGCGATTGCTAATAGACATTGCTCTTTCCGAAAATGTCTTTAATTAGTCCGTTTTAAATTGGGATATAATTATATAAGAGTAGCAGGTAGAGAACTAATGCTAAGCAGTTAAGATATAGGCATAGCTTAATGCAGATTAGCAGGCTTGCTTCTAGACAATTACTTAAGCGATTATAGACAATCTGTAAACGGCTCACTTCTACCTTTAGGGCCCTAGTGGGACTAGCAAGACCTTTCTTTATAAGGCTCTTTATTACTATTTCTATAGTTAGGGGAAATAAGTGCTTTGTATAGCTTCTATAGGTATTACAGCTTTGCTTTTGCCTAACGGATAGACTTCCTACTCTTAGTTCAAGATTCTAATTAATCTAAATGAGACATCCATTAGTTCTATTTCTAAGTCGAGTGCACTTGCAGCTAAAATTAAGAAGGCTAATCTAATTATCTAGGATAAGGTTCTAATGCAGTATAAGTACTGCTTTAAGGTAGTCTATTGCCTATTAGTAGACTTATAGTCTACTATAGACAATCTACTATTTAGCGGCGTGCCTATTCTACTTAGAGGGGATTTCGCGCAGATTCTACTAGTTATTCTATAAGGCTTATAGGCCAATATTATAGGGGCAAGTCTATAGCGGTCATTTATTTGGCCACGGCTCTATTAGTTGCATTTACAGTTAAATATGCAGGTTTGGAATGCTACTAGCCCTTAGGAATAGTAGTTTATATAGTGGATTAGCAACCTATCCTATAACTCTAAGCTAAATAGTGAGGTAGAGGTCCCTTAATATATTTTATAGACGTCCAAAACGCTTAGTCTAATCTGTAAAGTATATCTAGACAAGCTACTTGAATGCCCTCTTATAGCCGACTTGCCCTTCTGCCACTGCATTATTCTCTCTCCTCTTAACTAGTCTATAAATGAGCTGAATTTGATTATTCTTGCCTGTTTCCCTAGTCACTTATAGACTTATAACTCGGTTGAGACTATAGACTTGAAAGAGGGGGAAGGTATTAATAAGCTTCCTATAGAGTACTTATAGAGTATTAATATCCCCTCTCTACTACCTTTACAGCTAAGTCTTAAAGTTAGTGTACCTATAATGCTTTTATAGAATCTTAGTTAGAAGGAGGGTCTCTATAATGGGTCTTGTATAGTGATTACAAAACTGCGGAATTTTTGTATTGAGGGTCGTCTAATAGGAGGGGACTTTAATAGGGAGTTATAGATAATTCCTCGGATTAAACTCTCTTCTAGCAAGAAGGATCTAACTTTTACTTTAACCTGCAAGCAGTTTCCAGTTCGCGTTTGCTTTGCAATAACGATTAATAAGTCTTAGGGGTAGTCTTTTAATTTAGTTGGGTTAGATCTATAGATGTAAGTTTTCTATTACAGGCAGTTTTATATTAGGACTTCACAGGTATTATTCTCGAGTGGTTTAATTATGCTTCTTCCTCTAGATACAAGCTAGACTGCTAATATAGTATAGCTGGAAATATTATAGGATTTATAATAAATATATACTTTCTAGCTTACAATTTCTACTTGAGGTTTTTTAATCTGTTTTCTAATATAAGACTTAGAGTTTTTAGAGTATTATTCGTTTCAATTTAGTGCTGTGTATAGTACACCCTTATATAAGGGACCCTTTATAGGATTTGTTTATACTCACTCTTAGAAATCTTATAAATGTCCTTTCTAGCCGCCTTCCCCTTTTAGCCTATTACCACCTGTAGTATCTCCTTCTCTATATCCTCCCTATCTAATGTCTCTCCTTTATCTGCAATCCTCTTCTTCTACTCCTCTAATATATTTGCCTCCTCTATATAGTTTGCTACTAACCGTCTATAAAGCTCTAAACGCTTGCGCGTATAGGCTGCTAAGGATCGCCTAAATAGGACGCCTATATAATATATAAGATTTGTCTGTAAAGCAGGGGAATCAGTTAGGAATTACTTATAGACTTAGGGTTTACCAACTTTATTTTTGCTAGGAGCGACCTAGTTATCTATATAAGAACTAGGAGCTACCTAGCTTAAGCTGCAAGCTTAATAAGAAGGGCGGTAAAGGGTTAAAGAAGAGGCTATAGCTAAGGGGCGAGAGGTTAAGAATAAGGCTAGAGCTGCAATAGACGCTCTATAGTAAGGGCGCTTACTAGCTATAGTTGCAGTAGCAGCTAGAGCAGCAATAGTAGAGGGAATTAGCGCAAGGGCTGGGGCAATAATGGTAGAGACAATTAGTGCAGGGCAAAGGCCTATATATATATTAGTAATAGTCTATAAATTCAGGAATTGGATTACTAATAGAGAGAATAGCGTTTTCCTTCACTGCTATAGTGGCAGTTAGTACAACTACTACTTAGATAGCTAGCAACGGCTATATAAAGAGTCTAGGGACCCGAACCCTTTATATAATAGGTGCAATCTTATATAACTTAACTAGTTGTCTAGCTAAGCTATGCCTCTATATTAGAGCTGCGGAGAGTGTTAATAGTGCAGCAAGGGCGCTCTATAGGCTAGTGGAGGCAAGGAAGAGCAGCTAAACCCTGCTAGGCAATGGATTCTATTTCTAGGCTAGGCGGGTTAATAATTGTAGCAGGCTATATACTATTAGTTACAGATCTAGAATATAAGTTATAGAACCTACAATAGGACTAGCAGGCGCAATAGCAGTAGCAGGGCTAGCAATAGAGCTAGAAGCGGACTATATACTATTAGTTACAGATCTAGGATAGGGGTTATAGAACTTACTATAGGACTAGTAGGCGCAGCAGCAGCAATAGGGCTGGCAATAGAGCTAGGAACAGTAATAGGGCTAGAAACGGACTATATACTATTAGTTACAGATCTAGAATAGGAATTACAAAATATACTATAGTAGCAGCAGACGTAGAGGTAGCAGCAGGCTATATATAATTAGTTATATATCTATATCACAAGTATTGTATATATTACTTATAGAAGACATTGCGGTGGAAGGCAAATTGATAGGATTCTAGAGGTTTAATATAATTTTTATAAGATATAACATTCTATAGTCTATTAGCTATAGTTACTATATATAGAGCATAGTATATATATAGAATCCAATAATGCGTTAAAGGTAAAGAAGGGAAGGAAAGAGGAAGCAAAACAGATAGAAGAAGAGGTATTTACCTGTCTAGCTACATCTATATTATACAATTTATAATCTAATATATTCATTTATTTATTTGCTATTAAATGTTTGCTATTATTAATACTATTATTCTATTGCAGTTATATAGCGGACTTACAGACTTATAGAAGCGAGTATTACCCCTTTACGGGTATTAGACATGTGACTACGGATAAGTAAGCAGCATTTAACTACTCCATATATAGTGCCAGCCCGAGGCCCCTCTGGTGCAAGCTTGCGAGCACCGAGGGGACTCGTTATTAGTGATACCGTCATCGCTGGTGATGCCGATCTTGTCGAATTCGGGGCTTTGGACCTTCAAAACAATCGTCTTGGCATGTCCATCCTCCAAGGATTTACCTGTACAGCCGTGTCTTTATTAATCCTTATTACCCCGTAAACCCTTAGTCAACAGATGAAGGCTGGTACAGTATACGTGAGGTAATTCGTTCACTACCATATACCCATGTCAAGCGCACTGAATGCGTTGAAAGAACTCTTAGAGCATAGTCGTTCTTGATCAACTACCGGAAAGCTCCCCAAAAAATCAGAATCCTAAAATAAGGCAAGTAATCAAAAGTATTTTACCCTGCTTTCCAAATGAGGGACGTTCTTTCATGTCTGAGGGAAGTTGCAAGCCATGTTTTGACTTTTATTGCTGAAACTTCCATCTCCCAACTTGCAAAGCTCAGGGAATAAGCCATGTAAGAAGAGTAGAATGCGCAAACTAGTAGTTAAGGAAGCTTTGTTTCTCCAGTCAGAACTACACCACTCAGACATTGCTGTATAAAAACTCGCGTCAGTTGAAGCAGACCTTTGCAGATCCAACAGGGCTAATAAGTCCCGAAAACGTGCATCTTTCAAGGTACCATGCATGTAAGCATTCACCCACGCCATGCAGGCTTATACGGATACTGTACTTAAAGTCTTCGGGGACCTAGTACAAGTAATTGGAGTGGAGTACCTAGAACCAAGAAGCTTGACACAACATCTAAAAAGGATTTTGGAGTACCTCCGTACTGTAGCTTCAAAAAGCATTTGAATGCGCTTTGGTGACTAATACGAGCTTGTGAAATAAAAGACGCGTATAGACCTTATAAGTCTAGACAAACAATGTGACTCTGACATGTACTTGAATAAAATTAATAAAATAAGGTAAAAAGCGAGCCCCCACCACTCCACCCCCGGATTTCTGCACCTCATACAGTAGGGTCTGGTGGGTCAACCTTGGTGGATGAGGTAAGCCACGCTAATCTAAATCTGGAACGACCCACCTAGATCGCGACAGACGACGTGCGAAGCGTTGGGTCGTGATCATTTCACCTGCCATCGACCACAACCCTCACCTTGGGGATTCATTTCTTCGAAACGTGTATTCGTTGTCTGACTGTTCAACAGAACGCGCCACGTCATCCCCAGACGTCTCTATTTTCAATGCGATCACCCCCTGACAATACCTGCCACCTTCCACCTTGAATGGAACGCGCCGAGGCTGGTAGCATACGCACGACAGCGCAATTATCTGTTTTCAACCGCCAATATTGCCAAACACTATGACCCCAGCACCAGCGACACCTCGCAGACCCGCATCGAGCAGAGTTCGCTCGAGTCGCCCCCGAGCATCGACTTCCGCCCCTCAATCTGACAAACCCGCTCGCGTCGCATCCTCAGAACCTCCCAAGAAAAAATTAAGATATATACCCGGTGGTCCCGGTGGCGGAGGCAGATATGTTGATGACCAGGGCATAGAGATACCAGTTGGAGGAACCGGCCCAGGAGGATATAACTACGTTGGTCCGCGCGGACGTATAGGACGTGAGAACGCAGCGATGGGCCTGGTACCCCAAGTCTTTCCAAGAAGAGATCGGAGTACTCGAACGAGAACAGTCCTACCGCGGTCGCAACAGCCGCCCATGAGGTTCAGCTCCGCAGCTCAGGCTGCTGCTGTCGTACAAAGTGACGGATACAAGCCACGAGAAGAACGGGCATGGGAAGAATTTCACCCGAATTTAGATATCGAGGGTGCGCTGCGCGCTTTCACAATAAACGAGGTCCAAGGATTACCTGAGTCGCGACCTGTTACGCCTGGACCACCATCAGCAGAAGGGTCTACAACGAGCGCGACGGTGGCAGAGACACCAAATGGTGTTGAGGGATTCAAAGCCAAGAGTGAAGGGATACCAACGCCGGCGGCATCCTTAAATGGCGAATCTACTTTGAAAATAGCTATACCTGGGACGCCAGGTGGTGGTAAAAGACGACCTGGACGGCCCCCAAAGGACCCCGTCGCATTCTACTCTGCGAAGGCTGCAAAAATGGGTGTACCATTCATTGGAACTCCAAAAACACCAAAGATCGTCGCACCAGTGCAGAACATTAATGCCAAGGAGAAATTGACATTGCCGCAGCCCTCATACCGCAAGACCGATACCCTTGCAAGATTTGAGGACAAGGCTTTAGGACTGGTACGTTATGTCGACAAATCGATGGCAAATGTTGGGTACCAAGAGACCGATGTTTTTATTCGCCCGGAGCATAAACTTATCAAGGTATCCGATACGAGTATGGAAGAAGACCTGGACCTAGGACCTGGCCACAAAAGCGAAGGCGACGGAATAATCGCGTTAGGTAGTGGCGGTGTCGGCCGGGTTGAATACGATATGGATGAGCAAGATGATAAATGGCTGGAAGAGTATAACGCGGAAAGGAAGGCTATCAACTTTGAGCCGATTACGCGAGAAATATTTGAGATCACGATCACTAAGGTTGAAAAGGAGTGGCACGCCTTAGAGAAACGGATACCTAAGCCAAATCCAAAGCCACCACAGACGCATCGACCTAGATCAAGCTCAGCTGCCGCCGTCAACGGTGAGCCGCAGCCTGGGGAAGAACAGGACAGCAAGTGCGCCATTTGCGACGATGGAGATTGTGAAAACACCAATGCCATCGTCTTCTGCGATGGCTGTGATTTAGCTGTACACCAGGAGTGCTATGGTGTTCCATTTATTCCCGAGGGTCAGTGGCTTTGTCGAAAATGCCAGTTGATCGGTCGCGGTATCCCTGTAAGCTTACTTTGCCCTTTCAATACGACAAGCACTAACACAATCACAGACATGTATCTTCTGTCCTAATACCGATGGAGCTTTCAAGCAGACAAATGCCTCGAAATGGTCCCATCTTATCTGTGCCATGTGGATTCCCGAGGTTTCTCTCGGTAACCATACCTTCATGGAACCAGTGATGGATGTTGAGAAAGTCCCAAAAACTCGATGGAGGCTCACCTGCTACTTGTGTAATCAACGCATGGGTGCTTGTATCCAGTGCGGTAACAAGAATTGCTATCAGGCATTTCATGTCACCTGTGCTAGAAGAGCGCATTTATTCCTGAAGATGAAGAATAATCATGGCACCCTCGCCGTGCTGGATGGAAATGCGGTCTTAAAGGCTTTCTGTGATAAGCACTGCCCTTCAGACTATACCAAAGAAAACGATGTTGCTCGAGCAACTCGAGAGGCGCGGGCCTTCTACAAGAAATCTATGCGAGGGCGCCTTTGGGCAGATAGTCAAGCTTCGGCTCTGACAATGGCTGCTAATCACCGACATGCAGTTACTGAGCATCAACCAGACGAATCGCAACTTACCGGTGCAAAAGTTGCCCTGAGTCTTAGTGAGGGCAAGAAGAAGGGCAATCAGCCTGCAAAGCCTATTTGGAAGCTTCCTTCTGGGGCGCCAGTCATCCCTCAGGTGGTGTTTAATTCTGTGGAAAGCTCTCTTCAACGTTTCAACATTCGCAGACGCAAAGAATATGCAGCCGATGCATGTAGATATTGGACGCTCAAGCGCGAGGCACGAAGAGGTGCTGCGCTTCTCAAGCGATTGCAATTACAAATGGAAACATTCTCATCGATGGAGATCACCCGCAGAAACTTCGCTGGCATGGGTCATGCAGGCAGACCGAGACTCAACCGAAGAATTGAGTTTGCTCAGAGCTTGATCCAAGACATGGAGCGATTGAAAGCTCTTGCTGAAGATGTAATGAAGCGGGAAAGGGAAAAGCTCAGATCTGTCGAGCTCGAGGAAGAAGTCGTCGACACTGTTTATTTCCCAGTGGCGAAGATGTTTCCACCAATGATTGACAAAGCTATTGTGTAAGTCTTGAACCCCCAAATTCCTTCTCAAAGTGTAACCTTTCAAACTGCCGTCTCTTTCAATTCTTTCACAATAGCTAATTTTACTAGGCTTGATATCAAGATGGTCTTTACGGATGGTCTCTTGAAACTTAAGAAGAAAGTCAATGACCGATTCTATACCACAGCCATGGGTTTTGCCCACGATATCTGCAATGTATTCCACTCCGGGGTCGTGACTCAACCATCGCCGGATGCAGAGATTGTACTCTCGAGCGAAATCAAGAAACCGGTAGTAACGGATATTAAGGAAAGAAAGAAGCTTGGCAAAAGGATCGCCAAGGCTATTCAACCTCAACTCCAAATGGCAGTACGAGCAGAAGCGGATATTAGTGGAAAGTCTGCCGATGACCTCCTGAAGGAACTCGACCAGCTACTTGATGCTAGCGTGCAGCCCACCGGAGATACGATCTCGGTTTCAGTTGGCGATTCACACTCCCTTGCTGATACCGAAGCTAGACATGAACGAGATGTTGATATGGCGGATGGTGTTGAGCATTCAAGCCATGAAAACGACTCAGCAAATGGCTCTCAGAAACTGTTGAATAATGGGTCGGAAGATGTGGAAATGCAAGATGCCGATGCGCCCGGTGAAGAAGTTGATGAAGGCATTGGCTCAACAGAAGATACAGACAAGGCTCTAATTGAAGTTGATGGGAACGTTTCACCGACCAAAGTAGAACACGTCAATGGTGTTAAAAACAGCAACAGACCTGACACCAACGGCACTGCTAAACCTCACCAGCCTCCCACCCCTCCACTCTCGAATGGCGATGCCAGCACTGATCCTACTGATCCACTGGTTAACGGTGGGATATTTTGGTATCTCAAAGGATTTCACCCAGAAGGAACGAGCATCACGCAAGAACTAGGTTCAGGAAAAGACGCAGTATCTCAGTTGAGCGAGGATCTCAGCGACATGGATGACGAAGCACTCAAAGGCCTCGGAATCGACGTTGACGAAGGTGGTGATGGCATCGTGGCGGCTGTAGCAGGCATTCCGAAGCCGAAGGCCAAAGCCAAAGCGAGGAAGAAGAAGTCCAGGAGATAGGAACCCGTGGTTGCACTTGTAAATGGTATTGTATGATAAATTCTTCCCTTTGCTTGATGCTACGACGGAGTCATAAGGGATGGCGTTTTTGGCGTGCTAAGAGCGGCATTACTTTTAGCAAGGAGGGACATCTGGGGGTTTGCTTTGGTTAGGACTTTGTAATAGGTATAAATTATTCAGACTGTTCGAGTAAGTCGGCACGGAGTCTACATTATGCCTGCTTTATCCAAACATATTATTTTCTGCGTTGAGCTACAGTACAATATCTTTCGCGAGACCTTCCAGCCTCGCCGACACCGGCACACCTTCCCTGTTTCTCTTCCTTCTGTCCCATAATTCGATTGGTGGAATAATGACGGGCCCTTTCGGATTAATTGCCAGTCGCAACATTTCCGCTTGCCCTAAATAAATTCTTCTATCGCGGGTTAATAAGGATATCTAAACCCACAGAATACCCCGCGGTAAGTCGAGAGTGGGGAATGATTTCCTCAGCCTGGTTTCCTTGGAATTCTTTATCCATTCGTCCTGTCCTTCCTCTCCTTTTCCTTTTCCTTCTTTCCCATTCCCTTCCCATATGCACCAAACAAGTTATCCCACCATCAATCTCTCTCTCCTACCACCTCTCTTCCTTTCCTTTCCATTCCTTTCCTACTCCCATCAATCACATTCCCTACGAGCTACGAAGGGCTACAAAGTACTTGACAGATAAACCCGGCAAGGAAAAATGGTTTACCCAGATTCGTGGAAGGGCTTCCAGATCGAGGACCCGGCTAAGTGGACGGACTTTCACCTCAATGAGCTTACGCCGAAGCCGTTTGGGGATTTCGATGTCGATATTAAGATTTTGGCGTGTGGGGTGTGCGCGAGCGACTTACATACCGTTTCTGGCGGGTGGGGAGCGCAGCATTTCCCGCTTTGTGTTGGGCATGGTGAGTTTTGGGGGTTTTTTCTTGGTTAGTTGGGCTTTGGGTTTTGGGGTTT
>QGMG01000020.1:0-87388 GCA_007825325.1 Lachnellula cervina | reverse complement strand
GTACTTTAATAATTAAGACTTAGATTAGAAAGAAATATTTTTATACACTTTATAATAAGAATTACACTCTAATCTACTATTAAATAAGAGTTTAATCTATATAAAAAAGCGGATCTAGACTTAGAGACTAGGATTCTAGTCTTAGATTATATTCTAATCTACTTCTAAATAGAAGTTAGATCTATATAATAAAGCGGATCTAGACTTATAAACTAGAAAACTAGTCTTAGATTAGGATTATAATAAGAATTATACTCTAATCTACTATTAAATAGAAGTTAGATCTTAATAGAAAACTAGATCTAAACTTATAGATTAGAATCCTAGTCTTAGATTAGGATTAGTAAGATTCTATAATTAGAATTAGAATAAAATATCTATATACACTTATTAGCAAGCTAATAAAATAATCTGAAATCAAGGATTACACTCTAATCTACTACTGAATAGTAGTTAGTAATCTTAGACTAGCGCATTAATATATCTAAAAGATAAATAGCTTTAAGTCTTATTAGATATTTAAAATAGTTTATAAATTTATTTATCTTTCTACTTATAAATAGTCTAGTTATAGAAACCTATTTAGCTTATTAGTTAGTATATTAGTAGTTTATATTAGTAATTATATACTAGTATATAAATAGTTCTAAGAGTTAAATAACTTTAAACCTTATTAGTTATATAATTATATATTTAGAATTTATTTATCTTTTTACTTAAAGGTAATCTAGTTATAGAAACCTATTTAGCCTCTTATTTAATATATTAGTAGCTTATAATAGTGATTTTATACTAGTATATAAATAGCTCTAAGAGTTAAATAACTTTAAATCTTATTAGTTATATAATTATATATTTAGAATTTATTTATTCTTTTACTTAAAGGTAGTCTAGTTATAGAAACCTATTTAGCCTCTTATTTAGTATATTAATAGCCTATATTTATATTCCTAGACTAGTATATAAATAGGTCTAAGAGATAAATAACTTTAATCTTTATTAGATATCTAATTATATTAAGAAATAATTTATCTTTCTACTTAGAAATAGTCTAGTTATAAAAGCTTATTATTAAACTATTTAGAATTAATAACTTAATAATAATTCTTATAATATATCTAAAGTAAAAGCTAGTCACTATATAAAAAGTAACTAAATACAAAAAGCTAGAACCAAATCAAGGAAGCTTTCTCTACTCCAAGTCTAAGAAATAGATAAACACTTCTCTACCCAGCAGAAATCCACTCAAAGCGGAAGACATTAAGGAGCTAAGTATCCATCCCGCTAAAGTCATCAAAACACACTAGGAATAAACCTCGCAGTCCTTGCATGCCACACTTCCCATTCTTTCCCAAACGACTCTCTCAACATCTTCTCTTCATCTTGAATCCTAAATAAAAGCCCAACCCCAACGACCAAGCCACTTCCAATAAGCATCCATATGCATATATGCCGCTCTGCTAATATATTCCCCAACCAGCACGCAGCTATACCGTCTGGTCTGTACAGCAAGCATCCGTTGGAAACGACGACCCCAATCACGGCAGTATAACTGGGATGTTGAACGTAATAGTAGATTCCCGTGGTAATGAGCTTTTTAGGGGGCGCGATGCGATACGTGAAGTTAGGGCCCAAGTGCGTGTAAGAGAGGAGCCGTAAGGACGCAAAGATTAGGATGCAGACAAGACAGAGGATAGTGTAGAGGTTCCAGGTGAAGAGGGAACGGTTGAGCTGTTCGTGCTGGGGACAGAAAACTGTTGAAGTGGCAGGGGGAAAGAGAACGAGATATGAGTGGCAAAGGCCGATAGACGTAGTGATAGCTAGCCAGGTGAAAGTGAAGAGACCACTGGTGACGATAGAGGCTCTGTCCTTTGCTTTGGAGCCGGTCGGGTTTGGATTGGGGGGTATGTACGAAAGGGAACTCAAACAGGTTGCTAAGAGGGTAGCAATAGCGAGGAGCACCGCAGACGAGTCCATTGTAAATCAGAGGGTAGCAACGTTTGATTGCGAGATACCGGCGGGTTGTGTTTGGGATATATGACTCGGAGAACAGGTTCGGTGCTCAGAGACCCGTGGATTCGAGGCAACGGCTTGATTGTTTCGAGCGCGCCGTAGTATTGAAGTTGGGGTTTGTACTCTTCTGGGCAATGTTTGAGTAAGGCTGCAAAGCGTAGGCCGCGTTAACACTGAAGGCAGGCCAGAACTTTGGAATGCCTACACAAACTTCCAAGTAGGAGCTGGCGTCAATTCATGAGCCCACGGACACAAGATTGGTAGGAGTTATTGGTGGATTTGGTGATCCTGTACAAGTATCGAGAAAAGACAATTATTTCAACGTGACTAAAACGAGGCCATAGCGACTCAATGGAACCCAATGTGAAACGAGGCTGACTAATCAGCACTAAGCCTATTTCTGACCGCTCGGCTGGGCTGGTTCTCTTGTAAGGTACTATGGGCTCATTATCAAATATATACCTATGTATATATTACCGAATTGCATTACCGAATTGCGAGAAAGCGCTACTTACTTGATGTTATAAGTAGGTAGCCTTACCCTGGGTATAAAGCTGGCTTGCTGAGGGAATTACTACATCACCGGCGAGTCCCCTATACCACGTCCCGTCAAGGACCGTCCCACTCATTGCAAACCGTACAACATCATCCTCGCTCCTTTCTCGGGATCTGTCGTGACCTCTCCCATCCTAAACTGTCCGTCTCTTGAGCCTACTCCTTTTGTATCTAAGTAGCATCGTCCATTTCCTCATCTTCGTCTTCCTCATCTTCGTCTTCCTTATCTTCGTCTTCCACGTTGTTATCATGATGATTGTCCTCTAGCTTCCTTCGTAGCCCAGTATTAATATTCTCGATGCCTTGTCCAATTCCATAGCTCCTCTTGATCCCCGCCCCCGCCCTTCTGCTCGACAAATTCTTCTTCACAGCTCCAACTTCTTGCATAATAGTTATCCCAGTAAAGCTTCTTGTATGCGGCCGGGATGGTCAGTGGATGGTTACGCAACTGTTCTGTTTAGTTGGACGGCATTCTTCGAGAGGCGTATAGTCAGAATTTTGATACTAGGGACGAGAATAGATATGGAGGCTTGGAGGGACGGCCTTGAATAGAATGTTAGCTTCAGCTTTGCGGGCGGGAGGACGGGAAGGGAAGTGAAAGTGAAAGACGCTGCCTACTACTGTGGAAGATGATTACTACGCACAACATCCGTCTGTAGAGAGAAAATATTGCTCTTCAACTGATACAGGCGCTGGTGCGTCTGCTCGAGAGCCTGGTGCCATAGCGGGCGAGGGGGGAGTCGGTGAGTTTATTGTTTTTGGCGGATCTGCGGAACACCGGAGTTTATTGTAATGTAGTGTAGTGCGGTGTAGTGTGCTGCGTGTGCCTTTGCATATGTACTGTGCCGTACTGTGCTGTGCTGGGTTGTGGTGTTGTGGTGCTGTGGATTGTCGAGTAGTGGGGACAAGTCAAGATACAAGGCTGGAGCTGGAGTTGAGGGGATTCCAGGAGCCAGGAATCGCTAGCGAGTAACATCGCTAGAAATTAGCGGCGGGAGCCTATTAGACCGCTGCAAGGCATGCGCATGGCATGGCCCAGGTCTACTCCGTAAGGTAGGCTAAGAGGTACGATACGGAGGTAAGGGAGGGTAAGGTACCTACCTAGGTATGTGTGGAGCACACTAGGCTAAGTACACCATAAACTCCCCACCGCTACCGCAACTTCATTCTTTCACCGCCATCCGAACAAATACCCTCACCTACACCTTTACATGTAAGGTATCTTTACCTTTGCCACCACTACAAGGTAAAACCAACAGATAACACTATCAAACAAGTGCAATTCTAATATAGAACCCATAGTGACGGTACCACTTACCTACTATTTTACCGTATTATACAGTATATATTATTCCCTACTATTCCAGCTCTAAGATCTACGGAGGAGGTTCCGGCCCCAGTTTCCCCCACTTACTATGAGATCCAGGTAGGTATCTCCTGTACTGTAGGTACCATGTATGATGTACAAGGTACCAGGTACCTGGCCTCTACACATAATACCTTGTACCAAGTACCAAGGTTAATTTTATACATCCGCCGCAAGCGTGGTCTATTATTATTACTTGTATAGTACGGAGTATGATTGTACTGCAAACTCGAGACTACTGCTTGTCATACTGATACCTACCTGGGTACCTGTCCCTACTAGCTATTCGGATTTGCGGCACATTATTTCATGCATCTCGATAAACAGGTAAATGCCTCATTCTCAAGCTTCAGACCTTTTCCCGGTTGTCATCTTCCGGCTTCATATTGCTAGCAGCTCTTTGTTCCAGTTCCTGCTCCTTGCCTGCCTGCTTCTCGTTCCCTTTAGTTAGTGCTTCCGGCCCGTCTATACTGTAAGCACCTTTGCGGATACTGTAACACCCACCCCTTGCAGCTACAGCTGCAGCGCCCCTCGGGTTCCCACTAGGGCTAGTTTCATGATGCTATAGCTGTCTTTTCCCTCTTCTGTGCGGTACCATTGCATGTGCTTCACCATTTCATTATCAGTCAGCTCTGGGTAAGCAGAAAGAACAAGGTTTCTAGGTGCCCAGAGTAGTTAATCATCTGAGTGTAGATATAAGCCATGTCCCAATGCGTCCGCGTCGAACCAGCCGCACCAGCTCGTATACCTGCTGTACATCGACTGATCATATCGCAGTCCGGCGATACTCCGTACCAAAGACTACATCGTCGATAACGTCCACATCCACCAGTAGCGTAAGCTATTGGAACGCCCCAGCGGGACAGCACTAACGGTTGTCTGCAGGGGTAAAATGCCATAACCCAAACGGAAGACTCCCTGTCGAAAGACATCGACGCTGCCAATATCCACCTAACAGTTTTAATGGAGTTTTATTCTTGATACAGACGATTTGTGTGACTCCGCAGACATCGAACCAAACTATCCCCTCGAGAAGTAACATCTTGACATCGCCAAGAAACTCGAGATACCTTCAAGCGCTCAGGCGGGGAAGCACAGCGTCACAGCCGATCTGCAGATTGAGGGGCAAGACGATGATGAGCATATCACGTGCCTAAAAGGGATCACTTTCTGCTGAAGATCTTATTCAACATGCAAGCACAGATCTCTCCATTTGTGACAGTGGAGCCGTATATATAATGGCGTTGGTTTGCATGCTTGCTTGCTACTCTGCAACGCCACGTGGCGGACCCAAAAATGCTTAAATGCACTCCTATTACTTCGTACTGCTCCTTGGCCTTGACATTCTTACTCTGATATTTATTATATTTTATTTGTATTGTGTTTGCTGGTGTGAATTGACAATGAGCGAATGTTGGAGTCATTCCGGCATAACTAATAACAAAATTCTCCATCTTAAAAGTAGTGAATGGAAATGGGACAGAGTTCTGACCATGTTGTTACTCAAATCATCAGGGTTCCTGATTCATCTTTCTCCCTCTCACAACGTCTCAACTGTCAAGAATACATCTGAACAATCTTCGGTCCAAATCATGCCTTCTGCTCAGGACTCAGAACCAGTTTCAACGAAAAGCACGCAGCTATGCAACCCTCAGGTCAACAAGATCGTGTCCAACGCTCTCTACCTTACCTTCAACGCACCGAAAGTAGATGACTATGTATATCTCTCCTGTCACATATTGGCACATGTTTTGCATCATACAGTTACTGACCAACCCTGATAGCACCGTGGTATCTTCCTTACATACGCTCCTCTCGTCGGTTTATCTGAGCCTACAACGAGCGGCACACTCTTTCATGCAACGTATGTTAATTCTAGCTGGGCGCTTGAAAAACGATCAGTCAAAGATATCTCCACCTCATCGTCACTCGTCCTCCTGTATCGCGTGGCTACCATCGATCTTGAACATGACTTCAACAAAATCAACCACGTTCTTGAGCAGGTCCCACTTGGGAAAGAAAAACGGGAGAAGGGTCTTGGCAAGAAAACGCAAGGCAATCCGAAACTTGGAGGTTACAATTGCGTTATTTGGACCGGGGATGCGTTGAGAGCGCTGAGTAATGCAGGACTGATTGACCTCGGTGGCAAAGATGCTGGTTCGTTCTCCATGATCAGGTCAAATTACTGGGCGAACCGTCTATGATTCACCTGTATTGATTTACTGACATTGTTTAAACAGACGCCGTCATGGCAGAAGCTCGAGCTTTGGCCGGGCCTGAGGATGCTAAGACAATGGTCGGAAAAGACTTTGGTGGCTTGACAGTTATCGAATGATTGTTATGCATTTAATGCTCTACACTCGGAGTTCTTTTGGGTTGAATCGGATTCTACTTCGACGGTGTTATTCTGCTTCGAAATGCGTTGCTTTGGCGTTGGTCTTTATACAATTGCAGCTGGAGTTCGGTGGAGTTCTACCCTTTCGGCGACTGTAAAATCATATGAAAGATGGGAGGGAATAATTAGAGGGATATTACTCTAATCAATAATGCATGGCTTAGTTCACATTGCCGGCGCCAGTAATTATTGCCAGTTGAGGCAATAATAGAATGAAATATTTCGTACTCTCAAGAGGAGACGTTGCTCTGTCCAATCCTGTGCTTCCATGTACCGTGCCTGCGTAACGATACCCCGCCACGGACGACATGTACCTATCGGACTTCTTCCATTCCTTAGCTGGAGTAGCAGTGACAAGTTCAAAAGCGCCACCTTGGCATCCACCTGTGTGATGGTGGTACATTCTGCTTTACTATAGCTGATTTCTTCGCAAACAGGGTAATCCAGCAGGGGATAGTACCCTTCATATGCCTCTACGCGCTCGGCTACACACACACTCGGCGAGATGAACGGGGTGGGGGTGGGGGTGGGGGTGGTCGCATCGCCAGAAGTGGGCGAGTTGCGCTCTTCATGCAGGTAGGGCTATAAAACCGAAAGCAAAGTCTCGAAAAAACTCCAGCTCTTTTCCGCAGTTGAAATCAAGGAAACTTTAGGATATTCGATATAAGCAATTGGTGTTGAACTCAGAACTGATAATATGCTACCTCAAACCCGCCAGACTGAATTATATACAAGATCCAAAAGCTATTCACAGAAAAGTACAGTGTTTACAACGCCCAGATTTCAACAATGTCACTCATCAAGTACCCTGTATGACAATAGTCGCATTCCCATTACTAGCCGCTACAGCTGCCTCCAGTATCCGGCGCTGACTCTGGCCCTTCGCTTCGTGAGGCAAGATGCCTAAAAAGTAAAAGACGAAAAAGAATGCAACCAAGAAGACTCGGGACAAGACGGCCCGAAGTGATAGTGAAAGGAAGGAGACAAGAAACTGGTTGATGAAATCAAGGAGTGGTCGAAGGCGTTGTACGTAGAATGGCGATGCCTGCAATTTCTAGAAAAATTAGACCTCGCACTGAGGGATGGGAACTGGGAACTTACAGAAACATATGGGGTGATGAACCGTTTAACAAACGGCGGAAGCGAGATTTTTGGGGTCGAAGTTGGGGCTGGGGACATCTCAGCAAGGAGCTTTGGATGTTCTCCCATCTCCAAATCCCTCGTCTCATCCTGTGGAGCAACCTTGACATCTTCAACCCATTGGACTGACCGCTTCATCCTTCTGGTCGGTTGAACGAATTTCTGTTCGATATCCCCTCGTTTGGCAAAAGCGTTGCCACCCCCAACAGTCACGAGTAGGTTCGTGGGACTTGGGTCGCTGACGAAACCGCTTTGATCCACGCCTCCGCCAGTCACATCATCATAAGGAAATGTATATCCTCTTCCATCCACGTTTGCCGCGTGGGCAATCCTCGAATAGTGATTGGTCACAGCATTCGTGTAGAACGTGGAGACCACTTCACCGTCAGGTTGATTTGCATTGGAAAGCAATGTACTTCTGTTCAGAGCTGCGTCGATGCGGGCGCCGATGTTAAGAAGCTCAGCTGTGTTGTTGGCCTGTGGTGCAAAAGCACCAGAATTAGCACCGAAGATATCCGTTGCGCTTGGTTTGCTGATAGATCCAACGCCGCTGAATGTAATCTGGGTGCGATCATTAGAGGTCAAGCCCGAGACTTTCCCCCATGAAGCCTGTGTATCTATGACAAGGGGAGTTGAGATGTATTGGCTCCAGCAAGAGTTGACGTAGTCGGTCCAGTAGTCTTGGAAAAGGGTGCTGTCGAGAGCGATACCATTTGTGGGAGCGAGTGCACGAAGGTTACTACCATTTTTCGTAAGTACAAGTTGGTCCCAGCCTGCTCCATCTTTGGAGTTTTGTGCAATGAGGCCGTTGCAAACATTATCTAATCCATTTGCTGGAAGCCCACCGACATGCTGTGTTGTGCCACTGCTAGTCGTGAGGGTCAAGGCAATCGGTAGGCAAACAAAATCGACATAGGTGATGTTGGCGTAAACTTGGGAGCTGTTGAACGTAAATTCACAAAAGTCCCAGCTATAATTGTAGTTTGGGTCCGAGGTGTTATTGACCGCCGGTTCGACTAGACCTGGGCCTGTATCGCCTTGGTTCAATAGGAATGTGAGGGTATTGCCTACGCAAAACCAAATTCTAGCGCCCGCCAGATGTGGAATTGTGACATTCTTCGTAGTTCCTGGAGCACCGAGAGGGATAGCACAGTTAGCCTGAAGCGGCTGACTAGTACCCGTCGGATTGGCGGGATAATAAGCTGTGGACCCGTCAGACTGTAGGAGATATACAGCACTATTGTTGTCCAATGCAAGTCCAGTGACGTAGGCGTATACAGTGCTTGAAGTAGTGGAGTTGTAAAGTCCAACGCTGAGGGTTGAGCTTGTAGCACTAACATCTATCGTATCATTGTGGACATCTGCCGAGTCATCTGGGGTCGCTGGGGCTTGAAGAACATTGGAGGTCTTTTGTATCTCAATAACATCGGAAAGGGTCGTCATTTTGAAATGAGCTGCTGATAAAGAGTGAAAGTGAAGAACCTTATGATCTGAAGCACAGGGCTTCGCTTCCCTCTTATATGCAGCACTTACTAGGAAGTAGATAAACATTCAAGTGTGAGAGACTAAAGCCATACCTCGTCCCCTATGACGCTGATCATAACTCCCTATAGCTTGAGCTTTACACTCCAGAGGAAGCTGACTTGAAAAGAAACCCCTTGACTAAAGGAGCCCCGGGGCCAACATGTAACACTCCATTCGCTGACGAGCAAATGAACGAATAGCGGGAGATCAAGTAGCTCAAAAGGTGGAGAGGTGCCCAAAAACGCCAGTGGGCGCTTCAAACCACGACTTTTGGGAAGGATTTATGCTTCATGAACTATAACACCACCGACATATGGCCGTCTTGCTCGTCCCAAACGAGGCCTCGTCCGAAACCTGGGATGGCGCCGTGGTGATGTGCAGCGATTGCAGACGGCAGATCGGCAGTGGAGATCTAGAATAAGAAGAGGAATAGACATGGAACTGTGCCCGTTGGCTGAAGGAATGACCCTTAATAATTTTATTATCCTAGGCTGAGAGACTGAGAGCGAACAGTGCCCAGTGAAGATCAAGATCAAGGAGAACAACGCAACCGATAGAGCGCCAATGTACTGTACACACCTTTCGCGGTTGACAACTAGGGAAGACCGATTGCGCGAAACGTGGGGAAGGGAAGTCCCTGCATGGCAAATCTCCGAGCAGCAACTTCAGCAACTACCATTGATATCTATCTAATCGTCTATCGATAGAGGATCTTGAAAGCCAATCTGGGGTATGCCGGAGCGAATCCTGCAACGCAACGCACCGCACTGCGCTTACCCGCGCTTGTAGCAATGCGGAAGCTCGAAATACTCGTATAAATTTCAAAGGAACATGCGAGCATAGATAAAGGAGTTATTGCGGCACAATGAGAGACGAATTCGGCTGTGGTGCAGGTGACGATATGAGAGCCTCAGGGGTTACACACTTCAGGAGGTCGTGGGAAATGAGGAGAGTTGGAACAAGTCAGATGCTCCAATTAGGGGGCCAGACCAGAATCCCTAACCGTTACTGTAAGGCACGTCCCGCCGCCATCTAGAACTTTTTACCCCTGGATCTAAACGAAATCGTAACCCCGCGATAATGCCGATCCACCAGATCCAGCTCCTAGAAACTGGTTGGTTACTTCGGATGAACTGGACACAACTTAAACTAGTGAGGCTCCCCCTTGGTTCCATATTTTATTTCCAGTTGTATTCTCAGACTTATGGTTGGCTGACTGGAATTTCCAAGAAGACGACGATTCGGAAAATCGATTACTCGTTTACTGCACTGATTAGACTTTCTCAGAACTCAGGGGAAACCCGCATGCTATTATTAAGGTCTTGGGACACGGTGTACTAATTTGAAAGAAGCTACTGTAGGTGTTCACCCGTTATGGGTCATAACCTTAACGTTACGACTTCGGGGAATAAGCTTATTTCATCCACCAGGTTTCCTCGAAGGATTTACCTGCCTGAAACGGAGAAGGCCGGCAGGGTTGAAGTAGGAACAGGCAATTCAGACATTGTCGATCTTACGGAAGATACAACCCCAATTCGCTAGCACCTCGGACCTCACTTCTGAGTAATAGTGTTCTTTAGTCACGTAAAAACTTCTTTAGCCATGTGTCGTGCCTTTCATTACATTCTCTCGCCTCGTCCACAGAACATGCTGCGTGGACTCCTCTTACACACTCTACTACTTCCACCTTCCACAGATATCCCGGCCTAGCATTATTGCCTCAATTTTCTACTAAATTTGAACAGTCAGCCGAAACTCTTCCCAGGGCCTATACACTAGCGGAATTTACTCACCTGGACAGTCATTATACCACTGGCGCAAGATCGGGATGTCATAACATCCTCATCGAATAACCCAACATGTTTCAAAAACGGAACAAGCTCTCGAAGTATATGAATATCAATAAAATCGTACTCCTCGTGTAACAGGACTTTGTTCTTGTAATCGTGAATCAAGAAAGAGACACCCAAGCAGTTTTGAAACGACACTCTACCAAGTCTCCCGCAATTGCAATTCAAACCAGCAAAGTGAGCATAATAAAAATGATTCGGAAGAAGCAATTACTTGTTGGAGTTGAGGTGGATAAGTGGCAATGCGAGTAAGTGTATATTGCCAACGGAATGTAATCAGTGTTGGCAAATCCGAGGCAGACTTGTATATGACCAGCTCCAAGGTAGCAAGCGCCTTTTGTAGCCACGGCCGCAGAAACAGAGAGGATTTCTTCATTCTTCGCACTTGATCTTTTCCGACCAAGTAACTTTCCAGTCGAAGAAGGAGATGTGATTTTTCTAGCTTTTAAGTAACTTGCGGGAACTTAACTTTCAGGCTCGGGGCACGCACAATTGGCTGCTGGGGCCCGGGAGTGAAG
This sequence comes from Lachnellula cervina, assembly GCA_007825325.1. Classification (NCBI taxonomy): domain Eukaryota; kingdom Fungi; phylum Ascomycota; class Leotiomycetes; order Helotiales; family Lachnaceae; genus Lachnellula; species Lachnellula cervina. The sequence goes on along the minus strand of QGMG01000020.1, from coordinate 76,027 downwards.
ACTCAAGCGAATTGGCGACGTTAAAAACCCTACCTCTTCTTTGATACCTCCGGAGCCTGTCAGGTGATTGCTATGGCCCCTGGAGAGCACTATCGGGTAGGCTGGATGTCAAGGTAACGTTCCTGCTCTCAATGAGCAGTGGATATGAACGACCGAGGGGTAATTACGTGAAGGGCTCATTACGTGCGCATCCCGAGGTTGAAAGCCGAATTACAAGCCAAGAATACGTGTAATACGAAAGATGCATTTAACTCTTCAACTGCTCGCTATTTCAACCCCTTCCTCTCTCACTTTCAACCATTCAAGTCACCAACCAAACACAATCGCGCCCTCACAGCACGACTCCAATCTCCCTTTTCCTCGGCAACGGCATGAAATAATCCGCCACAACCTCCACATCGTCCCTTGTCGTACTAACCAACTCCATGCCCTGGAACCTCCAAACCACATAAGCAAGACCAAGATACAGCTCTGCATACGCCAGATTCATTCCAAGACACTGCCTGCTGCCTTTGCTGAAACTCACCAGATAGCGTTTCAAGCCTGGGTTGTCGATCCAGCGATCGGGGTCGAAGGCGTGGGGATTGGGGAAGATGGTGGGGTTTTGGTGGAGTAGGATCGAGGACATGGAGACTGGGGTTCCTGGTGGGATTTCTCTGTTTTGGAAATACATGGCTGTATTGGGGGATACGCGCTGCAGGTGCGTAGTGACGCCGTAGCTCAGTCTTAGGCCCTCTGAAATGACTCCTCCTAGGTATGGTAGCTGCTCCAGTTGGTTGAGGGTTGGCTTTGCATCTGTGCTGTAGAACAGCGGTTTCAGTTCCTCCAAGAGCTTCTGCCGGATCGAGGGATTGGAGAGGATGTGAAATGTCGTAACGGAGAGTGCCCATGCTGTGGTCTCTGTCCCTGCTCCAATGACCGTCTGGCCTTCTTGTGACAAGCGTTCAAGTTTTTTCTCTTCCGGGGGCAAGCTGCTGTTCAAAATCTCATGAAAGATGGTTGCATGTGAGACGGACTTGTAAGTCTCGTTCGCGCCTATAATGATGGCTTTAATTTGAGAGGCGATGTCTTGTTGGAAATCGATAAAGGAGAGCGTCTTCGGATCAAGCATCTTCATGATCCATCTCGGCAACTTCTGCATCGGACCAATAGCCCAAGGCATGATCCTCAGGATATGGAACATATCCCCGGCATTGCACAAGGCATCGTGGATATCCGTATGGAAGTCATGTGAGTTTTCCAGATAATCATATGATTTACCAAAGGCGTATTCAGAGACCACATCATTGGTAAAGCAAGACCAGCCCGAACTAATCAGGATTTGCTTCTTCTCTTTTTGGAAGTCACGAAGTCTCGAGCAGAGAGTATCCACCGCGGACTGGATAAGCGGCTCCAGACGCGTGATACTGGCTCGTGAGAAGAACTTGTTCAGTGGGGCTCGGCGTTGACGGTGTTTGCTGTGCGATATCGTCCCGATCATTGATTCAGGATTGCCAAAGGCACCGGTGAGAAGCACATGCTTATCTCTCCTTGCGCCTCCGCCCGCATAGAGCTCATCGTAAAAGTCAGGATCGTTGACATGGAGTTCCCACGGGTTGATGCGGATGATCGGACCTGGCGCTGAGATCAGCTCGTATGTTGCCATGAGGATGGGAAAAGGAAGATACCATATTTCTCATGCAGCTCTCCAATTTTCCAGACATACTTCCCGCCTTTGATGAGATCATAATACAACTCATACCACTGGGTCAAAGCGGCGAGTTTGGGACCGGGAAATCGACCGATGGGACTTAGATACAACCTGCATATGGATGAGTAGATAATGTAGAGTCCCCAAAGAAGAACAAGCAAGACGGCTGACGAAGCTACAGGCGCCATATGATCAATCAAATTCTGGCGGTGAAATATGAAGTGCCGTGGAGAAAATCTTGCATATTGGTGTTGGTCAGGCATTATACATGGTTACACTGCCTGCAGTCAGCATGCCCGAAGATAGATCGCCGATGCTTACAGTATCAAGGATTCAAGCCGCCCATCAGGTGAAGAAATCCCCAAAAATGATTTATCCTTGCTAATATTGGATATGCGGAGTATGAGGTTCCCGACTGCAATAACATCGAGCCGGCAGGTTACATTCGGCTCGGCTTGGCAGCCAACGGTAACACGAGACATGTCGGTAGGTGGCACTTCCCGTCATTCCCGATGATCTTACCGTACAGTTTGAGAAACCCACGAGCGGTTGTGGCGGCTTTTGGAACTGACTGGCTATTGGAACTGCTAGAGTAGAAAGACAACAAACGACCTCGACTTGGACACGCGTAATCGAAATGTAATAGACTAGGCGCAAGGCCAATGTAGTGTAGTATCTATAGACAAATTATACAGATATCAAAGGTGCTAACCTGGTATCAGCTAACCACACATGAGCCTCCCTCGGATTTTGACAAGACCTTACACCAGATTCGCCCATATGCATGCATTCCATGCCCAGACCAATATGTGATTTGCTATCATTCAGAATCTGCATCATCATCCAATTCCTCAAACCTCCCCTGTTGAAATGCCGCTTCAACCGGATTTTGGATATCTACAATACCAGTCTTCTTCAATCTACACCAAGTTAGTACCAGGTCCCGAGCATAGACTAGGGAACAAACCTTTCAAACAACACAAACAGCCTCTCTGCCTCCCTCTCTTTTTGTTCTTGTGTCATAGGCTCCTCTTCGACCTTCTGTTCCTTGTCCAAGAATTGCCCTGTAATAGGATTGATCTTCCCGTCTAGTGTACGTCGACTATCCTGGCTCGCCCTCGTATTACTACCCTCACTGTCACTCGTACTATATGCCTCCAGTGCATTTTCTGGGATTGGGACATTATGCTGAAACAGAAACCCAGAAGCAAATCCATAGCCAACATTCTGCACAAACTTCGTTGCATCTTTGTCGCTCATGTCGAAAAGAAGACCCGAAGCTGACTCTCGAACTTGGGGAGTTGTAGGGTTGGTCGAAAGACGGAGAAGGCGTGAAGATAGGGACTCTGCTCGTCCCAGGGGCTGTTGTCTGTCTGCCGTTGATGGGAGGATAACCTTCTGCATATACTTCTGTGTCTCTTCTGGCGCGAGTTCGTAGATCCTGCGGATGAGGGTGAGGAGAGGCGAGACAAGTTGCTCGAGTTCCTCATCTACGTAAACCTTGATAGACTTCTCAAGTATATCTACAAATCGGTCTACAATGGCGTTGGGTGTAGCTTTGGGGAAGAGTGCGACCACACTGTCCTTGTGTTCGAGGTCGAGATTAATTAAAGAGTTGACAAGAGGCGCTATTGGTGGATCGAGAGGTTTGGTAGAGGATATCGGTCGCTTGCACAGGATGAGAAGGATATATGGCAGTGCTGGAGAGAAAGCCGCACTTCTTTGCGGGCAGAAGTGCGTGAGATTGAAGAGCAGCTTCAGCGATTCAATCAATGCCATATCCTCCATCGGGTTCAGCTCCTTAACCTTCTTCTGCTTGGTGACATATTGCTTGGTGTGGCGGCAGATATTCGAGCATATATTTTCCGCCAGATGGTGTTGATCTACCAGCTTCTCAATGTCCACCTTTGTATCATATGTTGTGAGGAAGATGATCCGCGAGACTAGGAATTCATCGTCCCAGCTCTCGTTCTTCAGCTTGTTGCACGCTTTCGCCTCGTATCCAAGATCTAAGAATATCTGTCGCGTGTCTGCGCGCAACAGCAGCGCATTCGCCAGGCATCGTAGGGCATTTCGCGAGGTGGCTTGGGAGGGGCTGTTGAAGGCGTGTCGTGTCAAAGTCTCTATTCCCTATAAACGTTCACATGTTAGCTACTGAAGCTATACCCCGGCGAGCGTGTGACCTGCCTCTTTGGTGAAGATGGGGTCGGCATTGGTGGGATCACGCCCATAAACCTTCAGTTGTTCCAAGTCGGCATCTCGTTCTGCAGAAGGGTGTAAATGGTATGTCCGCGGGGATTGTAGCAAGAGGTGGAGGTCCGTACGTACGGTGTGGGAGGAGATTGACGTCCTGGAGATCCGCCGAGAGCTTGCCCATAAGCCTGGTTACCTCGTCCAGCTTGGCTGCCAGGTGGTACTGCTATTAGCCCAAGAATCCGTAATTTGTGCAACGACAGACAATCCATTCCATACCTGAGCCCGTGAGTTGCGAGGTAGAAGACATGGTGGTGGGTATTTCGTTGTGTATCAAGGTTGGTGAGTATCGTGGAATTGCAGTAGAGTTGTGCAGTAGAGTTGAAGCTGGGGGCTGCTGTTGGGGAAAGATACAGTACGAACTAAGTACCTAGGTATGCTGGATCTTGCGGTGAATACCAGCCGCAGAGTAAGAATCCAGCGCAAAGGCAGTGAGAAGCTCTTCTATTGTACTGTACTACTGTATTAGGCTCACAGATGTTTCGTAATTCGTACTGTAATTCTGCGGTACTGTACTGTAAGGTCAGGCTGGTCAGATATGAGCGGGTATCGTAGTAATTCGTGAAAAAGGCTCCTAGATTAGGTAGTATTGCGCAAATGTAAGGTAAAGCAGATGGGTTTATACAGTAATGGCTCCCTATTAATTATACAACGATGTTCTGGTGCCGGCACAACATATACTGTAAATACAACGAGGCTGTACTGTATGTACTGAGGGGTCGGGGTCGGGTCACAGAATCCGAGGTTTCGCTTGGTGGCTTGATGGCTGAAATCTCATCTACCCTACCCTCTCTGACAAGACCAGATTTACCAACATCAATATATGTATATATATATATATATATATGTATACACACATGCTTGGTAGCATTAAAGTTCCACTAACTTTACTTTTGCTTTCCTCCGTTTTCTACTGTCGTCCAAGTATCGCTGCTATTCTCCAAGATGAATGGCATAAATACGGGTTGCAAAGGGGCCGGTAGGGGCAGACGAAGCCTCCTTGGCCTCTTCCCCGCGCTGCTGGTCAGCGAAACGCGGGGTAAACGCCTGTAACATTGCTGTTACTACTTGTATAATAAGGTCAAGGCCTGCGGAGTTTGGAAAGAAGTCCTCCAAGTATCTTCTTGTTGGGTGATCCATCTTCTGACAAATAGGCTGGCAAGTGGCTAGCTAAGTCTAAGAGTTCTAGAGACTTGTCCAACTCCTATTTTCAAATGACAATGAAACTTCTGTTTGCCAGTGCGAACTTTAGATGCGTTCACCATCGAAGACGGGACGGGTACAACTATTGCTTTACCCAGTAGCCTCATTTACAGAACCACGCTATCTTCGTTTCATTCATAGACGAGCAACCAGTTTGCATCTTGTGACTTTGCAATCGGTCCTTTCAAGGGGTACTCGTAACTTTCTGGCATTCAAGGCGAAGATACAGTTCGATATACGGAGCTATTGAAATGCCTTGCTAGGAGCTGTCTTCTTGTAGTTAATGTGTACTTGGACAGTCATTTATCTTAACCTCCTAGTAAACAGGGATGTCATGCTACCTTGTTGTTGCCCTAGGCTTCATGGACAGCCGTATATTTTGCTCTACTAAGGCCGCGAAGTGAAAAAAAGCATGGAGATATTGGCTTGCCTGGTCCTGGACAGAATGGGCAGAACAAGCACCACCAAATTGCGAACAAGACGAGTAACACATCCGAAAATTGCTACAACTAGTGCCATTTCTTATTTTCACCGCGCACTTATCGTGCTCATGGCTTGGACTCTTGGAGACACTACAGCCTATGGATGTTTCTAAAATTCTGTCTGGGGAATGTCGACTGTCTTGTCGGTTTTTATAGGGGACGTATATCAGACTGCCTATTAAATAGGATATTCATCCTCATGTGAAAACAAGGAAAAGATCTAAATTCCCATATTGCTAGCAGGATATGAATAATTCCATAGTTCAATTTGTCCTTATTATACCAGTAAGTGGTCGGCACGAGCAATTTCATAAGTACGGGGCGGAGTAAGGATGTATGGTTGCAGCATTGAAGAAAAAACCCCTACAACAGAAATACAACGCCATCTGAATTAATATATTAAGATAAGGAATAAGATCCAAAAGGAAACTAAAAAGAGTTATATAAACTCAACGTAAAACACGTGATACGGCTGTAATTATACTCTGCCAAGGCGGTGTACTTAAAGTGGTTTGTGCTCGACGCGCTTTCTGCCAGTCGATAGGTAGGTGACGCGACTTCACGATATACTTCTACACTCGGGCCGTGACACACCTACCTACGCATCTACGCATCTACGCATCTTCCCTCGAACACACCTAAAACCGACTGGTATGGAGTAAACATCACCACAAATAGGCTTCTCGATGAAGTTTGCACTCTCCCAACAAGCCTCGAGCTCGCTGCCACTGCCGCCATGGTAGAGCCAGCCTCAGTAGTCGAGACGACCAGACTGCCCACCCTCCCAGCCAGACCTCCAACGCCCCCGCGATCTAGCAACGAAGGAAAATCTGGCTTCCTGAGCCGTATCTTCTACGGCGAATCCAGACGATCCTCAGCTCCAGCCTCCACTTCGAATATCACTCCCGAATCGTCTGCGGAAGCCGAGTCCTCTTCATCTGCCATAGCTCGCAAAAAGGTTGGCTTCTCCGACTTGGCCGAGTACAAAGATCCTCCCAGAATCTCTCTCGACGGCAAATCCGCCCTGCTACAGCAGCCACTCCAACCACTCCCCCCCTCCGCCGAACGAAAGCCTACAAAGTCCATCCTGAAAGCATACAATGGGTTGCTGGAGCAAGAGTACGACCGTCTAGGCAGCGGCACAAAACTTCTCCCTCCACATCAACACAGCAGCTTTGCCGCTATGCTCGAATCGATTGTGCAGCAGTTGGCTGGGAAGGATAGGGATTCTAAGCAGGATGCATACATTATGCTCTCGGGCGCTCTGAAGGCCTCGGAAAACGTTCCAGACCGGAAAGCGTTGAACTCGAAGATGGGGCTGCTGCTACAGTTCATTATGCGGGACGTGACGGAAAAGACTGAAACAGGGAAACAAGACAATCCACTCGTTATCAACGCACTCGTCCTCCTGTCCAGCTTCCTCCAGAAACCAAGCATTACCGAAGCCTTCACATCAGATTTTCCAGTCGCCTTCGTCGACCATGCCATCAGAACATTCGAAGATCCCCAAATGTCCAAGGAGATTGTCAAACATATTATGTTCGCCATTGCACAACAGAATTTTGGTTCCAAGGTCATGAACTCGGAGCGAGTTGGGAGGCTTATCACTGCTGTGAACGACATTGAATTCTACGTCAAAGGGAAAAGCATTGTCATGGGACGGATGAACATATACCGTACACTGCTCCGGCAGTCAAGATCACAAATGTTAAACCATACTGTATGGATGGAGAAGGTTTTTACGGACATGTTGAGCAGCAACAAGGATGTTCGGGCATCAGCGATTGAGTTTGGGTTAGAGTCCTCGTACACACTGGGTTTGGAGAGTAAGGCGTCTCGCTCGGCTTTGAACATCTTCAGCCTCGAACAAGCCGACGGGACTAAATACGTAGATTTCTACTGTGGTCGCCTGAAAGCAATGGTAGAAAAGAAGCAGGACAGTGCATCCGTGCCGCGCATATGGAGTGTCATAATACTGTTTCTTCGTGGGAAGAACCTCGGGCAATCCCCTTTTCTGAAGCTGTTCTTGGCCGTTATCCAAGCGTGCTTCAATACCAGCGACCGTCCAACGAAGCTTGAAGCGAACTACGCGTGGAATCGACTTGTGTACGCCACCCGACCAGGTGAGAAGACTAAAGATTCCAAAGATTCCCTTGCAAAACTACGAAGAGATCCGCTCGTCGCCCAACTCAAATTACGCAAACCTTCATCTGCTGAACGCAAAGCAGCTCTCGGGAGTGTATGCAACTTACTCTACTATACGCTCAGCCCTTCGTCGACACCATCTGATCTTGACCTCTATTGGGACGAATACGTCGTTAATATCATAGGCCAATGCTTAGTCCCCGCCAACCTCACAGAAAAACCAGATCAGGCTCAGAGAGATCTAATGGATGCATGCCTCATTCTAACCAGCCTCTTCAACTCCACGACCCAAAGACCTTGGAATGAGAACCGAGCGATGGTAGGATTTGAGCAGAATAGCGTAGAAGCAAAAGAGCTCCCCGCTCTTGATTCGAAATGGCTGAGGAGGAGTTCTTCTCGGGTATTCCCCGTTCTGTCCCCACTCCTTCAGAAACTCTACTGGGACCTTGACGAAGACTCCCAAATCACCAATCTCTTGCAAGCTTACATCACATCCATCGCATCCCCAGCCGCCATGGAAATCAAGGTCTCCACCGACACCCTGGCATCTCTGGCCTGTATTTTCGACTTCCTGTATAGAATATGGAACACTGGACCGAAGTCTTTGGCTGTTGCACCCTGGTCGAAGATTTCTTCTAATTCGGACTTTTTGAGGAGTTTTGAAAAGGTCCTCATGATGACTATTCAGGGACTCGGGCTTCTCCCTTTTACCGACAGGCAGCTGTGTATCGGCAAGGACATATTCCTTCCTGTTGCTACCCCATCACATCGTCCTAAGAAAGTGGAAGGAGAGACAAGATCTCCGTTTCATCATATTGTCTGCTTGATGGCAACTGTATCTCCTGGGTTGGAGTATGATGGACGCTTTTCTCAGATGATCCGATCCATTCTTTCGCCATTTTTCGAAGCTAAGAAGTCTGGCAAAGGACGTATTGATCTTGCGAAAGACCTTTTACAGTATCTCCCATCGAATAGCACGCAACCTTGTAAGATGATTTGGAGAGTGCTTGCAGATTTTGCCACGAGCGCTACGGATACGAGGGAAGACAGCACAGGGAGTAATGATCACCCGATTGGCGTTGACTATCGCAGTGTGGTGAGAGTGCTGGAAGCAGGCGTGAACCTGTCGCCGCGTGAGCCAATCCCCGGCTGGAATACTCTGTTTGAAGCTCTTGTAGCCTCGGCCACTATTGATGCTGGTCATGCGGGCAAAGCGATTGCCGTCATTGAGCCCCTTGCTAAATTCTTCATTCCCCAAAACCCCAAGACTGCAGAGAGATCATACTCTGAAGGCTTGTTATATTTTCATCTCGTAACCACCAGAGCCACTTATCCCAAAGACCGACAAGCACTAGACGCCGCACGAAAGAAGATATGGGGAGCAGCTAATGCGGGTTCAAAACTTGTAACCTTCGACCCTTACGTCCAGCTTTACGAATTTGTCCGCTTAACACTCGAAAGTACATATGCGTCCTTTTCAAAGCGACATCTTCACGATTACACGACCACGCTTTCGGCTACAAGAGAGTTGATAAATCGTTGTCCTGCGGACTTGTCTTTTGGAATGCTCTTAAAGGTGCAAGAAGGGCTTTCGCAATGGATCCTCGATCCTGAGGGCCACCTTGTGGGCGGTACCGACTTGTCAAAAGAGGTAAGTACCAGTCTCCGGAAACAACATTTTTGCTAATCTCCTTTAGGTCTCCGCCCTCTGGCTCCTTGTTTGTTCTCGAATCACGACTATTGTAGATTCTTATGACTCCTCGAAAGTCCTGGCTGACTTTACACCATTGGTCTGTTCTGGCTTGGAAAGTAAGCAGAAGCCGATTGTTAACCAGGCGATTCGAATGTGGAATTCAACCTTTGGTTCATCCAAACAAACTCTAGAATACCCCGACCGTACCAAACATGCCCTACAGCGACTTCGTCCATTGGCCGACCTTCAATTGCCTTTCTTCCCCGAGAGCCTTGAGAGCCAAGCTGTCAGTGAACACCGCCAGCCTATTGATTTTGCAGAGAGTCAAGAAGATTCTAATTTCTTGCCGACCACAAGCATGGAGTCTGTAATGAAGAAACATCGTACTCCGCTGCCCGGATCAGGTCGAATTCACAATACCACACCACAGGTAATAATCACAGTCCCATCATCGGCATCTCGTAAGCGGGCTCGGGAAGGAACGCTTCAGATGGGGAAAAGAAAGTCGCGAAAGCAAGACATCACACCTAAATTGCGCCACATGGATTCGCAAATCCATTTCGAAGCTGTCGCTTCCTCGCCCGTCCCAGGAACAGTTGATGAGTCTCAAGTATTGACCGAGAGGCAAAAGGAGGTGAAAGAGCGACAACAAGCTGAAGCTGCGATGTTTCCAGATCTTCGGTCCAGTCCAAGGCCAAAGGGAAAAGAAGTTGCTCGGGACGAGAATGCAGAGCCAGAGTTGCCCCTGCATCGCTCTTCTTCTCGGTCACGCACCAGGTCACCATTGCGTACCAAACAGGCCGAGCGACAGACCACACCTACTCCCATCCCTGCAAGTGAAGATGATAACTTCATAGCGTCTTCACCTACACCTAAAAGGAATAGTCAACCTCACTTTGACCACTCGGCAGTTCCCTCTTCGCCGCCTGACTCCACCATTAAAAAAAACCCAGTGATCGCTGCTACTGAGCCCGAGGTCCCTTCGTCTCCTCCGGAGATGCCAGATGAGCCCGACTTTGAACTGACGACTTCTGTTGAGTACCCCTCGGCCCAGATCGACCCCTACGCCATCGAAATCGACCGCACAGTCTCAACATTTGAAAGTACTCCTGGTCAAAATCACCATGTTTTTGTTGGTGGCGCTGTCTCTCAGATGGAATCATCGACAGATCATCAATCCTCAATGGAAGTCGGCGTAGATGCTCCACTTACTTCTGAGGGCGTTGATGAACCGCAACCCAACCTACAATTGACGCCTGTCGCGCGCAACACGTACTCGTTGGGAGAGGGGCCACCAGCGTCCTCTCCTGTGGATGTCGAGATGATCGAAGAACATTCTGTGGCTCGTAAGGACCCATCCCTGCAGAAAGAGGTTGAGACACCTTCGACTCCGTCCCGGGCCACTCGGTCTCTAGATTCTAAACCGAATGAGGAGCAGCCCAGTTCGCCTGTTCAATATGTCGATGCCTTGAGCAGCCCCGCCTCATCCGGAAAACACATTGGGAACGAGGAAGTTTTCGAGGATGCTGTTTCTTCTCCTCGCTTGATGACCGATGCGACATATAAGAAGTCCACCTCGTCACCAATGAGTGAAATGGATGAGTCAAGTGTACTGCGGATGATGCAAGATTATGATGAAGTTTCCGGGCGCCCACTTGCTAACCCTGGACGACAAACACGAGCATCTTTGAAGAAATTGCCTACACCAACAATTACAATGGCTCCTATCAATACCTCTTCGCCGGGGTCTATGCGCAAGGCTGCTCTAATCAACGCAACGACTATCCAGACAGGTCAAACTCCCGGAATTGCAAACAAGCAAATCAGTCCAACCGAGGAAAGTCCGCAATCATCATTTCCCTCCTTGATTCCGGAAACCCCGGCACCAAGAGTTACGAATTCTTCGAACAAGATCATAGTTGGGGAAGAGGAGTTTGATCCCGAAGATACGATTGTTGTAGACGCTTCAGCATTAGAGGATTATTGGAATAAGATGCGCTTCCTTAAACCGAAAGGCAGAAAATCTCCTGCTGGAAGGAAGCGAAAACATGCCGAAAGTTCACAGGAATCAGAGGTCCCCGATAGCCAGGAGGGTCAAGCTCTTGGTAAGTGTCCCATCATTCATTTCTCGTTATGCGCCCCGAACTAATTTTCTACTAGCCTCGCCAGCGAAGAAGTCGCGGGGACGGAAAAAGAAGTCTTCTCAATCTCAAACCTCTCAGCTTTCCCAGGAGATTGAAGTTTCGCCAACCCTTGACGCAAACCACAGTTTTGCGTCTGTGGATCTTGACTCATTTGTGCAAGCCAGTTTGTTGGATGACTCAAACAACGAGCCTGAAGCAAATGTCACAGAGGCTATAAAGCCTGATGCGACAGAAGAAGCAGCGCAGAACGGGCGTGAAGTGCCAGGAACTGATCAGTTGTCAACAGCTGCTGAGAATACAGAGTCTTTACTTGAGGAAGCGATGCCGTCTGACAAATATTCCAGCCTGGACAGTCCCGCTTCACCCGACGTCGAGATGGTAGAAGAGACAACTATTGATGATAGTGCCTTGATGGAGACTTCGAGCGCAACTCCAGACGAGTCGGGCATTGCCCCAGGTACTGCCGAGGACGAGGTTTCGGCAGTGGATCCAATCTCGACGATCTCACCAGCTGCACCTTCAGATGAACAGCCGCGCGCTCCTTCGCCAACGATCCTCGGGCTGGCTACATCGTCAATTGGAATCGAAAATGTTGACGTTCCAGCGCCATCACCTAAGACGTCCTCTCCAAAATCCCGTGACCAATCTGATGAGCAAGTTCTCGAAGTCTCCATTTTCCAGAGCGTCAAGAATACTTTGGATAGCCTCATCACTCGCCTGGGGACTGCGGCGTTCTCTAAAACTCAAATTTCGGAGATTGAGGATAGACTTAGTGATACGAAAGAGCAATTATACGGCGCTGCGAGGAGAGGGCGTCGGGGGGGATGTAATTGAACATATTTGCATTGCGATGGGAGTTTTGGGACTGGGGAAAATGGGAATGGGTTTGTGTGGGTATCGCATTCGTGGAGAATTTCGTCAAGTGTACTTGCGTAGCTAAGATACCAATATGGATTTTTTTCTTGTTCATGTCACCCTTTTCAGCTGTGAGAGATGCCGACACAAAGGCAGAATTTCTGCTTGTAAAGAGAAAGATACATGGTCAATATTAAAAAAAGGGGGGCACCAGGGGCAGGGGGTTATTTGTTATTGCCCCTCACACGTGACAGTCTGCATTGGGATTAGAGCCGTGTTTCAAGTGATGCTGTACCCCACCGCTTCCATTCCATACACCAACCCCACCAAAACGTCTCTCCCTCTCCCTCTTTCTCCTTACCTCCCCTCCCTCCGTACTTCACCTGCCACTTAGCATCAATCCTTGACTATAGGCACATTCCGAATAACCTCTTAATCTCCATTCTAGGAAGCCCAAAACTTCTACCAGTTCCATTTACCTAGCTATCACCTATTCAAACGTTCACTTCAGCATCCCCTTCCCTCCCCGCTCCCAAACCAACAGCAATATGGTCGACGCCGAAACAAGCCAACAGCGCTTGCTACAACCCCCGGACCTGCACCCCAAGCTCAATTGAACATCAGTCATGCAAACTCCCGTGTTTCTGCAGTCCTGCCCACCGGGGAATCCGTCGAAATCCTTCTCTATGGGGCCACGATCATAAGTTGGAAGGATGCAAAGGGAGAGGAGAAGTTGTGGTTGAGCGAAAAGGCCAAAACAGATGGATCGAGTGCTGTGCGAGGTGGAATACCTTTGGTGTTCCCGGTATGAGTTCCGAGAAAGCTCGCAGATGGAACTCTTGATCTGATACTGTTGTAATAGGTTTTTGGTAAAGCTCCCGACCACGCAGCAACAGCCAAACTGCCTCAACATGGTTTCGCACGTACCTCGAGATGGGAATTCCTAGGCAAATCCACCTCGGAATCCTCTTCGAGCAAAGATGGCGGTGATAGTAGCGTGAAGTTGGATTTCGGGTTGAGCTCTAATAATCTGAGCGAAGAGAGCAAGAAGGCATGGCCATACGAGTTCGGTTTGATCTACAGCGTTACATTAGGGAAGGACGGGCTGAGAACAAGTATGGTTGTCAGAAATGAGGGCGAGTCCGCGTGGGAGTTCCAAGTGCTGATGCACAGCTATTTGAGAATCGCGGTACGTGTTATCCAGCTCTGCTACAAAAGAGGAGATACTAACAAGTGATGCCTTCTAGGACATCTCCAATATCTCAATCACTGGTCTCGAATCTTCCTCCTACGTCGACAAAGTCACCGTTCCGATCAGTACTACGAAATCCCCATCTGCACCAGTTACCATAACCGGCGTGACAGATCGTGTGTACACCCCTGCTGGTGGTCCTGAAGCCCCTGTCGCTGTTTTGGAAGGAGGAAAGACAAAGTTCAGCATTGTGAGGGATAATTTGAACGAAATTGTGGTGTGGAACCCTTGGATCGATTCAAAGAGCATTGCAGATTTTGCACCAGTTGAAGGATGGAAGAATATGATATGCGTTGAAGCTGGTGCAGTTGGAGGATGGCAGAAACTGGAGGCCGGAGAAACTTGGGAAGGTGGACAAGTCATTACAGCTGCCATTTGAAAGGACATTATGAGCAAGTGGAAGTATTAAATTCTTTGGGTTTGGTAGCGGGTATTCATGGGCATCTCTGGAAGATTTCAGCCAAGATCAAAAAGTCACGAATAATGACTGGATTCTACACGGCATATATGGTCTAATTGAGATCATTACAAGGTGGTCTGAAGGGTTTATAGGTTAGATATCTCAACACTAGATCGTCTCAAATCATCATCAGGCTTTTCCTAATAAGCATGCTAGAACGCCTGAGTATATTGAAAGCTTTTCTCCCTTACAGTGCGAGATCTCCTAGTCCATATCGCCAGTGCCTTTGTCCCATCTAAAAGTTTTAAAACACGGTAAACTTCGAGATAAAGAAGTTAAAAGTATAGGCTTCCTATATCCTATACAAGAACCATCTCTCACCCTAATAAGAACAAAACACTCCCTAGACCACCGTAACACTCCCCATCCAAATTTTCGAGCTCACGGCTTGATACCGCCTATAAGTATATACATATGAATCCCCATCTATCTCCCAACCACTTTACGAGACTACCAACCGTCTTCGAAGTTGGCAGGTTGCGTGCCGCTACCCAGCAAAATACTCCCAAAGTTATTCTGGTCCGTCCACGGCTTGCCATCTCTAGAAGGAACTGATAAGCACTGGCCGGTGCCGTCTGCTGCGACCAGCGAATCCTTGGAAACGGTAACGTTGTGCGGCGCTTCGGCCGTAGCCTTGCATTCATAGCCTTGGTACATGGTAACCCACTCAAAAGCCTTGCCCTTGTCCGGCCAGAGGAGCTTGACGTTCAGAGCTGTATTGCCGAAGTTGTAGCAGTTGGTCACCAAGCTTTGGATAACCTGTTGGGTGTTGATGGTCCCGATACTAAAGGAGATTGTTAGCATTGTGCAGATCGATGTCTTGGGAGCGGGAGCGGGTAGGGACTTGGACTCACCAGGAGTGCGCGTTTTGCCAACCGCTAAGTGTGGAATCGCTGGTTGGTGTAATCATTGTGTAAACAGGTGGATTAAAGCCCGGGGCTGCAAGTGCTCCTAAGAGGAAGCCAGAAGTCGTGATAATCTTGAGAAAGCCGTGCATATTGATGGAACTTTGAAGTGATAATTGATCAGATGATTTAAGAGATGGAAGAAATTGATAGAACTTTGAGATGATAGAATTGATCAGGTGGTTTGAGGAACGGACGAAGGTTAGTGAGTAAGTGATTGATAGCATAGGGAAGAGAAAGAGAAACCAATCTTATATACTTCAAAGTATCTCTTGAATATCATGTTTCTACAATAATAAAATGCTTTGAAACATAAAGGATCTGAAAGGATTGTGTAAATAGTACTTGTAGTGGAGACGTATAACTGGGTGTGAAAAGTTGTACTCCACCTAAGGAAGGGAAGGTAGGTTATTGATGAGGAAGTCATATAACACGCGCATAATTACTTATATAGGTAGGATGTTTAAGACTAACTCGATATGCCCTTGCAAGTAGCCCGTTACTACGGGTAATAGCAAGGGTACTCGTAAGGTCCCACTACGTCCTAAGCATAATGATATCATTTGCTAAGCCCCCTTATATCTATATTTACTCAGTACTGTACCGTGCCTCAGAGGATTATTAACATTTATCAAGGGCGGGGATGGGGCATAACTGCCGCACAAGACTATTACAGTACCAAGTATATCCTTCGGCACTTCGCGTCGCACGGAAGACACCGCGGGATCAGGGACCCAGCACTGTCTATAAGAGGAGCCGGCCCCATTTCTCCTTGTAGTTTTTGACTCTTTTTATGGGAAACTTTGTATATAAAAATCCTTGGCTTGGCACGACCACGTACCCCTCAGAGGTCCTGGACGCATTTCTATGTGCTCCCCGTCGTTGATTGATAGATACTAGGTACTACTACTGCTGCCTCGCAATGATTTAGTACAACTTCGAAATAGTACCTTTTTGGAGCCAACCTGTGGATCTTATGATATCCTTAATTTTACGTTAATCGCAGCTCGCTCGGAGATTCCCCATAAATTTGACGCGACTACATCGTATTGTTATCTTAATCTAAGCAGGCATTTTACTTGGGATGTTTATTTATATAACAATTCCGAGTCATCTCAGCAAAATGCGGGAATGATCAGAGGAAGCCGACGCCGACTTACCCCGCCTTTGATGGATGAGGGGCCTCTGGACTCGGAAAGCTTCAAAACTTATACTCGGTACTCGCATCTACTAGGGAGACCACCTCATACGCTTATCCGTGATGCACTCGTTCCATCAAGATATTGTCGATGATGACTACGTTGATGTGTCGCGAGATGTAGAACTCGTACGACCGGGACCGGATACTAAAACCGCCACAACCACATGCAAGTATTTGTTTACTCCAACATCGCCCATAGCAACACGCTGACAGACAATTAGGCTCGACTGCCGTCCATGATGGCCATCTCATCTATGTCTCGAGTTACATCGACTCGATCAGCGCGATCCTGAGGCCGATCAGCTTAAAGATCCACGACAATCCAGAGCTGAAATTCGAAGAGTTCATTGCTCACGATACGCTTACCAAGTTCCTCAAAACGAGGCAGGGATGGAAAGTCACGCCCTCCGCATATGGAATGGCTACGGCGTTCGTTGCGGAGTTTGATAGCGGGAGGAAAGGACCGGTGATAAGCTACAATGTTGAGTATGGTGAGGACTTTGAGCCGTAAACCGAAGAAGAAACGCTGACACGGATTGAAGATGCACTCACGGAAATCGGCCATAGCTGCGGCCACAATCTCATAGCAATTTGCTCCGTAGCTGCCGCACTCGCCGCCGCTTCCACAATGACCAAATTCTCCGTCCCAGGAAAAGTCATCCTGTTCGGCACGCCAGGCGAAGAAGGCGGTGGGGGTAAAATCAAGCTGCTTGACGCAGGAGCATACTCGGAGCACGCCGTGGACATCAATCTCATTTCGCATCCAGGAAACGTGCCGGACTCTGCACTCGTGAGAACCAACGCATATGCGAGCTTCAGAGTCGAGTATTTCGGCAGAGAGGCACATGCTGCTGCGTCGCCTTGGGAGGGGATAAATGCGCTCGATGGGCTGATCACAGCCTATAACGCGCTGAGTGTGTTGAGGCAGCAGACTATGCCGGGGGATATAATCCAGGGGCATATTACGGATGGGGGGAGTACGCCGAATATCATCCATGCGTACGCGGCGGGGGTGTTTGTGGTGAGGGCGACGAACAAGAAGCGATTAAAAATGTTGCGGGAAAAGGTGGGCAATTGTTTCGAGGCTGGAGCGCAAGCTTCTGGAGCAGAGCTGAAGATCACGCCGGGAATGGCGTATGATGACCACGTTCCTAATAAAATACTGGGTGGGGTTTGTAGGACGGCTTTCAACGCGCTGGGTGGAGAGATTCCAACCGCGGATTTGGATCTTATTTGGGGAGCGTCGCAGGCGAGTACTGATCAGGGGAATATCAGCTATGCGATGCCGAGTCTGAGCTTGGGGTTTAAGATTGAGAGTGAGGTTGGTCCGCATAATCCGGGGTTTGCGAAAGCTGCAAGGACGAGGGCAGCTCATGATGCGGCGTTGAAGGCGGGGAAGGCACTTGCTGTGACGGGGTTGGAGATTTTGTCTAGCAGAGATTTGCTGAAGGCTGCGAGGGAAGAATTTGAGGATATGTTGAAGGGGCAGGATGAATGATTGCTATCATCTTGGTTTGAGTCTAAGATATGTCTCTTATGCTACGCTTGCTCCAGCTTATAGTCAAGGAAGATTGGGCCAACACACGGCTTGTCAAGAAGCTCTCAACTCTTTCAGTTCGTAGGGCTTCACCGGCGTAATAATATGATTCAAAAGTCCACCACAATAGCATTAGCAATCTACTCATTAATGCCAAGGTGGCGTGCGATAGACATATTCTAAGGTCGTTGAGAGGGATTACTGCACTCCCAACCTTGGTCTGTTTGATGGCTCCGGAGAATAAAATGCCACGTACGAGTATAAGAGTGGCAGCGTCAGACATTAATATCAGATATGGGATGGAAATGTGATACCGGTACTATACTAAATCCAGCAGACTGGGGTCATAAACAACACTGAAAAGCAAGATATGCCAATACAAATGAACTCGTTTTAGCCCTAGTCATTATGCAGACATGGAAAGCATGTCGGGACATCAATTTCCTGATTTTCTCTCGAGTCTCGGAGGACTTCTAGTCTTCTACTTACTTCTACTAGCAAAGTCGTCGCGGCTTTGAAAGAACGGGAGGAATTTTGTATTCGTATCAAGCTCGTATTCGCAGGCTGATGTACGATGGCGGTCGCGGTTTGAATCCTCAGAATGCGATGATTCGCTTTTGCCCCTTTATTTGATAGCTGTAGTAAACAAACATATTTCCTTCCAATTGTTCTGCATACAAAATACAAAATGTTGAGAGAAGAAAGTGCCAGTGCCTAAGATTTTAAAGGGTGGAAAGAAGCTTTTTTTGTTGGTGAGCTACTGTATATGTATCTATATATAGATTTGCATTGCTCCATCGAATTTCATGTCAGCCCTAATGGATTCATATCCTTCCCCTTCCCCTTCCCCCTCCAATGATGCCCCCTGCATCGTACTCCCAAAACATCCAGAATCCTCAGCCGCACAGCCAAAATGTGCCCAAGAGTCTCTCTCAATGGGCAGCCCTATGCTTGGCGGCCCCCTAATAATCAGCGCTGAATTTCAGGATCAGGGACAAAAATGCGGCACCGCTCAGACGTGTGCTCTCTCCAATATGCTTCTCTCCAACATCTCACACATCTCACACAATCGCGTCTATCAAGCCACCGTCCCTGGCCGAAGGAGAGAGTGTCAAAGACAGTGCACTGCGCTGGGCATTCTTCTGCAGCAACGGCACCGGCACCGGCCTAGATCTCTCATCAAATGGCCTACCAAAGCTACAATCGCGTGGAACCCTTCGATCATTTGGGGGACGCGGGCACTGACGTGGGCGCTGGCGCTGGCACTGTATATCAAAGCCCAGCATCATATTCGCAGCCATGGGGACCACACGATGGAGATTTGAGCTCTCCCGAGATCGAGATGCACCCCACTTCAAGGCCTGGTGCTCCAACCCATCGCGCGAGTGGGAATTCGCAGTATTCGACCACCTCGACCCTGTTCCCAAGTAAAGGTGAACCAAGTACGTATCCATGCTCCCAACTACACCACACCTGCCTCCAACTAACACGTTCCCAGGTGGCGAGCATCAATCATTCCTGAATGACCCCATAAGCAAACTCGACCATACCTTCACTACCAATTCATTCGTCCCATATAAAGACAACACGGGGAGACAATTGCGACACATCTTGATTGGAAGCTCAACTCGGTTTCTTGTTACTGCAGCACTTTGCGCGGGCTATCTGATTGCTACGGTTGTATGGAGGAATAAAGGTGTACAGAGCGAGAATCAGAAGAGGTTATACAATACGATCAGTACGGGAATAAGCATTTCGCTCAGTTTGAACATTGCCAGTTCTTTCAAGGATATGGCGCTGAATATGAGGTGGCCAATTCTCAGCTCCAAGAAGCGGAGTTTAGAGGAGGTGGGTGCAGAATCTATCTTCCTCGTTTTGATCAGCCGCTAATTTTACAGATTGATCTGATTCTTCACGCTGATAGTATGATGAAGCTTGGAAAGCTGGCCCTCACCGCGAAGAGCCCTGCCGTGATTCTTACATGCCTCTCTTGGCTTATTATCAATATTGTACGTCGAGACTGTGCAATTTGGGACCATTCTAACAGGTGTAGCTTGCTCAAGCGGGGGTTGCCGTGTTGGGTCTGACATACAGCTGGGATACTGACTACAGTGCGGTTCTCAAAAGCGACCATCCAGGGAATATCTCCGTCCCGAATATGGATCATTTCTACCCAGGGGCCACCAATAGATACCTGAGTGTACAGGACGAAGAGTATACGGCACACGTGTAAGGAAAACGCACCCTTGATGTTGATGTTGCTAAGAAGACCAGATACGGAGGGTTAGCATGGGACTTTGGAGTCGACGATATTATAAACACACCGAAATACGGGAATATTTACAACAATTCAGCGGCGATGTTTTTCCAAGACTACTCGAAAAGCAGTCTAGAGTATACATTCTTGAACTCTCCCGCAAACACTCTAGGGGGGTTCGATACATTCTCCATGTACTCCGAGCGGACCATCAATGTCACGTATAAGTGCGACTCACACAAAGTTACAGCAAATGGTAATGGCACATCCCACAACATCACCGTTGGCGACGGTATCGGCGAAGTGTACGTATCCCACCTGGTAGAAGAATCGACTAGTTTCTTCACGAACATGCCAAACAATGGGACGTATTTTGTTAATAATCGATGTGATGATAACAATCGCTGCAGTATCGTTGAGGCCTTTGAAGCCTCGGCGACTAATCCCTGGTACTACAAATGCAACATCACAGTTGGTAAGACTACGAATGACCCTTCGAACGATTCCTGGGTATCGGACGACATGGCTTTCTTAGCAGCTAGTTCGATTGCCCAAATTGGCTATATGGATGAAACTGGACAGGAAGTTCAGATTTATCCCAACGGCAGTTACTGGGGGGTGCCTTTGAGTGGCAATACCACAGAAATGGGCATGACCATGTCGACCTTTGCTATCGGGGCAATTGGTGGGGCCTCGATGTACAACCCTTCCAAAACAATCAAAGGGATTGTCCCCAGTCAAGGTTCCCAGCTGGATGTTGGACATCAATACTTTTTCTACACCATCATTGGGTTAATTGTGGGATGCCATTTGCTGTTCTGCACGATTGTTGCAGTCTTGGCAAATAGAGTCACGGTTGGACCTGATGGGCATCTTTCGATGAGTCTGCTTCTGCGGCCGATTGCAGATGCGCTGGAGGGTGTAAGTGGTGGGAGGAAGAATAATGCATATAAGGACGCGACGAAGAGGACGAGTGCAAGGTATGAGAAGGGGAGGAATGGAAGGTGGATTCTGAACATGACGTGAAGGTTATCTTGCGATATCAATTCATTTCAATTATACCAAGCCTTCCATGGCCGGGCTTCTGCTGGGTACTACCTCGAAGTTAAAACACCTGAGGGTCCCGTGGTCCAAGAGAAAGGATACAGCCACCGCGAGATTTCAAAGAGGAGGGAATATGCTCGAACGGGAAGAGTGTTGGGTTATACCTGTCTTGGTTCCAAAATCTGCGATGGGTAAGATTAGGCAACGTATGTTCTGTGGGTGCTTGGACGACGAATGTGTTCGTATGTAATGTAAAAATAAATGTACCTTTTTGTAATAGAGATTGAGCGCAGTCCAAGATACCCAGACAGATATACCGCAATTCGGTCCAATTATTATACCCATGAACAATTTCTACCACAGGGAAGAATGCTGATATCTAGGTGAGATTCGGGCTGTCCTAATGTAGGACGCGGAACCTTCGTCATTACACAAATGAAAGTGAATACTGTTATCCAGGCTGTCTCCAATCCATATCAGTCTCACGGTCCTCTACGATTGCGCCGTGCATATAGGGACGTTTATTGATTGTGCTAAACTACCCAATCCCACGCAAACGCACACACACACACACCCCCTCATCGAGTCGACCTGACCGAAACCCGTGAACTAGCAACAGAACTCGGAGTCCTAAACACAGAAGTCGAAGAACCAATTCGATTCAACTCCACATCTTGCGAAGCCGCCTCAACGTCCAGCCGCTCCACCCCACGCTCTCCGCTCCGGTCCCTCGCCTCTGTCCGCTGTTGCTCTCTCTCGCTCAGCTTTGACTTGATCCAGGGAAGGAGGTTGAAATATCCCCCACAGGCAAAGACACCGCACCAGAGCACAAACTCGGTCGCGTAGATAACCATGCCTAGTATATCAAGCTTGGGTTGAAAAACTATCGCATTGTAATATCAGCATCCTTCCCGCACATGGCCATCACCCCGGTTTATTTCTGCGCGGTATGAGGTAGATAGTACTTACAGACAGAAACAAGAGAAAAAACATCACCCGCAGCATCGATGCCCACAAAGATGAACGATATGCCACGCACTGTTCGATGGACCCAGATATCCCAGTAATGCCTCAAGACACCCGCGGAAAGCAGGACCGTGGATAAAACGCCCATGAGGGTTACGGCCCAATGCCGTCCTCTGTGCACTGCGTCCAAGAGGGCGAACACGAGCCCGACTTCTACACCGCCTAATAGGACGCCCATGGCGCACACGGCAAGGATACATTTGGACGCGCTCCATTGCTAGTTTTGATCATCTTGCTTAGTAGAGAAGGGAAACAGGAGGTAAGGGAAGGGAGGGAATTACAGAAGAGTAGTAGAAGCACTGGATCCACGTAATCAAACTCAACACCGTCAGAATCTGCGGCTGGATCTTGAGCGCCACGTTGAAGTTCTCGGCGGTGTTGTAGGCGCCGAGTGGGATTCCGGCTAGTGCCCAGAGGAGCATCATTGAGCGCTGGAGTCCTTCAGTGCTGTGTCGGCGATGGTTGATGATTATTTGAGGGATGAGCTGGGGGTTTGTTAGACGAGAGGAGAGGGAGAAAGTGAGGGGGGAGGGAGGGAGGGATGTACTTGGATTGACCAGCATACTGCGCCGAGAGTCCCAAGGACGTTGGCTGCGATGGGGATGTTCATTTTGGGGCAGAGGAAGAAAGCTTGTCAAGTAGTGGGGAGTATGTGATTGTTTACATGTGTGCGTGGGATGACTTTAAGTAAGAGACTGTCATCCAGATGTCCCATGTCAACGCACCGCTTGATAGCAAGCGAGAGAAACCCCTAATTTGATAATCAACTACACGTGATAAGGAAGATTGTCGCCCCTTACAGCACGAGCTATGGCATACTCAATATTCTACTACTAGGAGATATGATTAGATGCTTTGAACATATATAGATAGAGTATTGACTTTTAGAAGGTTTGATCAAATAACTTCTCTTTCACGTGCCTAGGTAATAAGGAGCGAAAAGGGGTCAAGGGGAAGGGGTCAACCGGTGAGACGCTAAGCATTAATCAGCATCTTCCCCGGCCAAATTGGCCGATGATTGCTACTGGAGACCTGCCTGACCTACAACCGAGCTTACTTGAAAATTGTACACATTACTTTCCTATGTGATAACAGCAAAAAATACCTTCTTTCCGAAAGGAAACTTAATACTTTAGCCATAATGCCGAGTCCAGCCCCCACTCTCTTCCTTTGCGAGCTATGTGACAAGCCCTTTACAAAAGGTGGGTCTCTCAAGTCTGGTCAGCGCGCTGATTGTCCCAAAAAGCTTGATCTATCAATCACTCTATTGAAATGTTGGGTGTATGCAACCTGATGCTAATGCAATGGGTCAAAGAACCACAGTACAAACGACACGCTACCTATTGTCGGAAATCCCAGGGACGCAAACGACTTCCTTCTTGCCGGGCTTGCAATATATCCAAGATCAAGTGCAACTCCTGTTCACCTTGTCAACAGTGCATTCGCAAGGGTGTTGAATGTGTTTTTGACCAACAGCGCTCGCGTCAAAGACGAGATGCGGCTAGTAGGGTTGACTCGGAAGCAGCTGTGGCTAATCCGCTGCTAGATACTGTTGCTATTACTACTTCCGCTACATCAATCAGTTCAGATTTGATGTCTGGTCTGGAAATAGAAGGACTGGATTATGATGCAGAGAATGAAGATTCGCTTGGTCTAACTGATCAGACTGAATCAGTTAAGCCTGATGCATTGCCCCACTCGTCACTATCACAAGTTTCTTTGAGCAAAGAACCAAACTTGGCGCATGATTTCGTTCTAAATGGATTCTCCCACGGAAACTCATTTCCCCCGGCAACTATGGCAGCAATTGCATCACCGACAGCGGACGACAGCTTCATGACACTTTTCAATACACCCAACAATAACTCTATTAATAGTATTGACGTTGACGAGTATAGCTACTACTATGGTGGAAAAGAGCTGCAGTTGCCAATATTCTCGCCCATTCTACCTACGAGCCCAATGGCAGCTACATCGACAAGAACATCACCATCATCAGACGTGGCTATTTCAAGGCACTTTACCAAAAATAGCAGGAAAACAGGTATTCACCAGGCCTACGCCGCGATGGTCATTGACATGATCTATGCATACCCTCGAATGATGACACGCCGCGAAACCCTTCCACCTTTCATGCATGCATGTTCTCCCGTCGTCGACCACGGGGATGAGCAGAACAGATTACACAATCACCTGACCAATTGCATGGGCATTGCGCAGCTATTTGTAGTACGTAGTGATGATACCCATTCGTTCATTTGGACAATGATTCGAGCAGAGCTGAGAGGGTTTCGGAATCGCTTGTACTCGTTTGATAAATACGACGCGTTGAGCGCTCTGCAGGCCTCTCTTTTATATGTGGTTATACGTGCAGCAGATAATGGACCACAAGAGGCGAAGGGTGATTTTGAAATGTTGTTGATTTACGAGGTAGGTTTTGCTCGTTCCTCCGGGGAATGACTTCTTGCTGAAAGCCCGCAGGAAGTATGCACCCGCGCTGTAGAACTCGCCAACAGCTCTTGTCATGGAGAAACCAAAAGCCAGGATATTGGTTGGAAGGATTGGATCTATATGGAGTCTACGAGACGGTAAGACAACCAGTTGAAAGCATTTGTGGAACCTGCAATTTAAAATGAAATAGTTTTCATTTCCATCTCGTCACTCTCCACTAACAATAACATTCACAGCGTAGCGTGTGTCTGGTACATACTAGGCCTCGTATTCCACATGCGAACCGGCAACTTCTGCTTCATCTCCGAACACTTTCGGGAGTTATTCCTACCCTGCACAAAAGCCGAATGGGAGGCCAAAACAGAATCCCAGTGGCGAAAGGAGCATGATGCCGCGGCGAGCGCTAAAGGTGCAAGCAGTGCTACTGGTCTGCACCGTTTGGGCGATCTGATTGATGCGTATCCCCGCACACAAGGTACTCGCGCGTCTGACAAACTGGATGTATGGAATGCCGGGATTGATCACTTGGGAATGACGCTCAATTTGGCTGTGGGCATGCTTTGATGTATATATACATGTATGTGTATGGGTGAGAGCATAACGCGGTACAACTTCTAGAAGATGGACTTCTACCCTACACTAGATACAACGACAGATTGTTCCTTTCGAAGCATCACCAAGGCACAGGTCCATCCTTGTCCGAGAACGTCCCCGTCACATCACTATCCTTGCCCGTCACCGTCGCCAACTCGACGATTCTCTGCGCGCCAATCTCAGTCGAATGTCCGTACGCCGTGTAGCCAGTAAGGTTCGTCGCCACAAGCCCAGGACAGACCGAGTTAACACGGGCTTTCTTGTCAGCGAGGATGCGCGCGTAGTTCGCAGTCAGGATGTTGACGCCCGCCTTGCTGGCATCGTAGGCCTTGTAGTCGGGCTCGTACCAAGGAACGCTCGGATCGAGGCTTTTGGCCAAGGAGCCCATGCTCGACGACACGAAGATGAGACGCGGTCGCTGGGTCGACTTGCGGAGCAGCGGCAGCAGGGCCTCGGTCAGACAGGCTGTCCCGGTGACGTTGGTGGACAGCGTGAGGTCGAAGAGCTTGCGGACGGGCAAGTCTTTGTCTTTGCCGTCGATCAGGATGCCGGCGTTGTTGACGAGGACGTCCAGGTGGCCGTATGTGTGCGTGAGATAGGTCGTTGCGGCGGCGATGGAGTCGTCGGATTGGAGGTCTAGCTGGATGGCGTCGGCTGAGAAGCCTTCGGATTTGAGTTGGTTGGCGATCTTTTGCCCGTTGGCGAGATTTCGGGACCCGATGATAACGTGGTAGTTGTGCTCTTTGGCAAGGCGGGAGGCGGTTGTGGCGCCGATGCCTTGGTTGGCACCGGTGATGAGGACAATGGTTTTGTCGGTGATGGCCATTTTCTTTGATTTGAAGTTGGGCTGATTTTGAGATTCGAAGGGAGTAGATGGGATGAGTTAACAAGATGAAGCGATGCTGTACATCTCATTTCTAAGAGCGAGTTATGGAGTTATATATACTCTCATCTCCAGCAAATCACTCATGTTCATTTTCCAAATTTGCCGACGAGAATTTGACCGATACAAAATGGCCGATATAAAATGGCCGATGTTTATATGTTCCAACATGCGTATCCTTGTGATTTCAGTCATTAAGTCTCGCCGAATTATAGTACGCTGTCTCTTTAAATGGATGCGATAATGCGTGCACGTCGGAGGGGGGATTATGCTTCTGACGAGAACGGTGATTGGGCTTTTTTCGACAACACCACGTGGTGCCTACTCAATTTTCTTCACGGGGAAAGTGAAAGAGAGATGGATCTGATGGAAAGGTTAACTAACTCATGTGGATTCTTCTTTCTCGAGGCCCACTGGATAAACCAATTCGACGACGAAGAGCAAACCAAGTCTAGAAATGGCCCTCCTTCAGGGCGAAGCATATCACGATAGTAACTCGCAGAGAGACGTAAGTTATGCTAGCTTGAGAAGCCATCAATCAGTTGTGATTGTCTAAACTTGGAAAGCTCTTAAATTTATATCCCTTCACGGTAACTTCAAGAATATCTCCTCTAATTTGGGATAATTTGGAGTGCCCAAACCAGTAACTGGGTCCCATCCCGGCTGACTGGTAAAACCATCCGAGCCACAACCCGGATTGCCACCAACCGTAATATCATTAAATGCTTCGGGATGAGCATACAGCGTCGGATTCAAGAACCCGATCGGTCCCTTGCCCGCCGCAATTCTTGCTTCATTCAACAAAGTCACGATACTTGCAACGATGGGGGTCGAGGCACTCGTGCCACCCACTGCCAAGCCCTGTCCAAGCCATACAAGTGGTAGCTTGATTCCAATTGCCGAGACGTCTGGGTAGGCACGGGCCTTGCCGCTGTTGTTGAATATATCGGAGGTGTAAGGGGGTGGGTATTCGGTAAGGAAGTTGCTTACGGCCTTGGATTGGTACTTGGGAAGTTCAAAGACGTTGGAGAAGCCCCCACCAGAATAATAGTCGTTCTTTGGGTTAGTTGGGTCAGGTTGACCAACGGCCTGTTCGCCAGCATCAATTGTTGCATTCAAGCCTCCCTTAAGCATTGTAGCCCCAACTTGCCGCGTATTAGTTCTTGTTCATAAGTTGAAGATGTTAGGAAATCTTACCAGCAGTAATCCACGGGCAATTTGTGGGGAAAGAAGGTGAAAATCGAGTTCCGTTGCTATCGACATAGGGGCCCACGTCTGGGGCGGTAAGACAACTGTTCTCATAGCCTGAATTGTATCGATTGGCAACCCCCGAATCACCGGAGGCAAACAGAACGCTGACTCCTTGGAGCCCCATCTTCATCCATTCGTGGCACTGTCGTGTTTGATAAGACACTGGGAGAGCTGCCTCAATTTGATTGTATGAAAAAGAGAAAACATTGCTCAAGGGGGCGCCACCGCATTGCAATGGACCTGTGTATCCACCTTCGTTGGGATCCGGGTATGCTGGATCAACATAAGGCGCGTCGCCACCTAGATAACTGCAGTACGACTCATCCAACGCATCAAGAAAGATATTAAAGGTACCCACACTGTCCACGTTGACACCATCCCCGACTTGGTACAGTCTGAGCTTTTGGGGGTAAATGATGCCATAGGCGGTCTGGAAATCCAAAGCTGATTCGACACCTGAATCCTCGGCCTGGTCATATGAGGCGTGCAGTCTGGCCTCCATCAATAGAGATGAACTGGGGGACGGTGTCGGCAGGAATAGGCTGGGTGGTGAAATTCTGGAAGAATGTCGGAAGGTCGGGCAAGTAGAGGAAATCTGCCCACTCCCCAATACCCATTGCATTACTTTCAGCACTCGTGTTTCCAGGGCCAAACTGGTAGAGTGCGCGCAAACACTCGACCGTGTACAGCCGAGCACAGTTTGCAAGTCCCGTCAAGCCGGTGAAAGGAGCTGGAGCAGCCTTCTGCGGGACTAAATTAGGAATGGGCCGCATCCCTTCAAGTTGAATGGTTGGCATCTTTATTACAAGTCAGTACAAGATTCCTGATTCGGTAGCATGAAAAGAACTCACGGCAAAGTCGATATGCTCGCGTACACTCTGGGGTAAATGGTACTCGTCGCAAGCAATACGATGACCTCCTGATATGTCATGCTCGTAGTAATGATATTCTGTATTGAAAAGTCCTTCCGTCTCGGCTACTGTGGCGTTGATTTCGAGCCAATTCCGGCCTATTTTGTCAGTCTTGACTTTTTGAATGCTGGGATGCTTTGGGAATCTTGATGAGAGCGGAGGGGGGCCAGCAAGAGTGCCTTGGATCTACGTACCTGTCGAGTACTTATGTCTCCCCACATCAATGCCAGACTTAACGAGCCAGTCCACAACTCCATCTTGAGTCTTCTTGGAAGGTGCGAAAGTATTGGCAATCTTCTCAGCGGACCAGTGTTTCCCTATTCTTGATAAGTATTCCTGCTGCTTTTTGGATTCAGATGTCCATACCGAAGTTGGGAGACTCAGGGTCCGATACATCAAGGATGTACTCCTCAGCCTTGTGAAGGTTACTTTGAGTGAGACCAATTCTGACAGGCAGTATCTCGGCCGGATGAGCGCGGGTCCGTTTTGTCCATTGATGAGGAGCTCCATCGCGTTTCTCGTGTAGCACGAAGTTATGGTTCTCGGTGGCAGGTGCAGCAGAACAGGCCGTGAGGCACACGGTTGCAGCCAGGAGAAGTGAGGAGTACATTTTGTTCGGACTGGAAGCTTTCATGCACACGCTGCTAGAAATATACACAACGCGGGGGGGTTTTGCATCTTAAATAGACACATGATGAGGCTCGCTCTCTATATGATGTATCAATATTTGCAGAAAGTGAGTTGGTTCGTGCATTAAGGACCTTCCCATATGGGAAGGTGCGCTGATCATCATGATTGCAGCTTACCTGGACCTACTTTACTTGGTGCAATTAACGGCACAAACGGATATGACGTCCATCTCGAGTCAATTGCTCGACCAATTGATTCTAGGTGAGGGGTTGATGTACGGAGTAAGATTCGATCAACCATGGTGACCCTTGTTGAGGCCTGTCCTGAGTTCCAGTTCCACCCGTTGAACGACTGACGATTTTGCGAATAACTTCCTCGTATGTTTTAGCCTCATTGACCCTGTACTGTAGACGTGGCTGTGTTACACCTACAGACGCTCATAGCGTCTTGGAAGTTTGTAGAGTGAGTACGAGTAGTATCCAGAGTAAAGGCAGGTACGGAGTAGGCGGCAGCTATTTTATGCGCAAGCCAAGGGTTCTGGTGGTCCCATCCCATTCTGCCTCTCTGCAGTTGGTTCCAGGGTGTAAAGCTTAAATGGAAAATTGACAGGGTCCACGCACACGCATCAGTGACATGAACCCTGGCATCAGAAGGCTGAATAATATAACATGGGTAAAGTAACAATAGCATAGCTATAGCCTTCAAAAGAGAAAGCCAATTCCCCAATAAATATAAAGTATTTAAGACTTAGGCGATCCCCTTTCCTTCCGAGAATTAAGTTATACTCGTATATCGTGAGGGTCCGTGGCCGTGCAAATGGAACCAAGCCAAGCCAAGAGAATCTGTGCACGGACTCACTCCTCTGAGCTTAATTTGAAAGACAGAGAACAATTGCTCTATCACCATCGGAATCAGATAGTCGAATAAGTCAACATACCTTCTCGGGTTATCTTTGCTTGCAAGTTAGCTAATGGAATGTTCACCGTCATCCTTTAGGGAATCAAGGGAATGACACGACTTCAATCCCACTCTCCGGGAACAGCGCTCATTTGTCCACATACGCCACCACCGGATTAATACCCTCAACTCGCGCGAATATCCCCTGTTGACTCGATAAGTAGGTACATGAATACGGTGATACGATAATATGGTGCGTAAGAAACTGCTCCTGTGCAATAAAACTCCTCAGTCATCCAAGAAAAGGAACGAAAATCTCCCCAGATGAGCCTTTACCTTTCAGGCTTGAGTGTTTTCGCTTCGCCCCAGGGATCTTCGTCATGGTGGAAGGCCCCAAAGATTCAGAGCCATGTATTTCCCTGTTTCTACGAATACCGGAGCCTTACCATCGGGTTCTATGCCAACAGGGAGGATGGTATTCCGAACTGCGGCCCGTACCACATACATGGACGGACATTGAGCCCGCCGCGTTTCGTGGACGACGTAGTTCAGGACCCGGAGTAACTTGAGAAGCTCTGGAGTAAGTTCATCGTCACCGAGTGCGAGACTTTCGGCTCGTACTTGGATCTAGGATACCGGGTCTCTGGTAAGGCGGAAAATGGCCTTGCTTACGAGGAGAGCCATAATGTCCAAGCCGGCACCAAAATGTCCATAAACTGGAATCGGAGCTTTATCTATACTTATAATACCACTTGTATTGTACTACTAAGCTAAGTAGAAAGCTCAACTGCCTCCACTGGCCTATAGCCTAGTTCTTTATTTTTCGAACCTCGGTCGAGAATTAGCAAGAGGTCTTGATGACCAGAAGACAAAGCCGTGTCGTAGGGCGTCTTGCCTTCTGTATTTTTCTGGAATGGATTTGCACCTTGTTCACACAGGAACGAAGTCACTGCAGTGCGGAGATACAGATCCCACGTGTATGAACCCGTCCAAAAAGTGACAGCTTGATGAAGCAGCGTTCCACCGGACGTGTCAAACGGCGCGTTCACGCCCCATCCGTGCTTGAGCAAGATTTTTAAGATCGCAATTATCTGGTCCGGAACTTGGTCTTTCTTGGCCTCCGACAGGGTTTTCATCAACCATGAGCGGTTCATTAATTGCGCAGCCAAACTCGACCACGAATCTGGCTCGGATGGTCTAGCGCCATTTGTGATGAGGAATTCAACCATATCTACTTGTCGAGCGCCGATGGCAAAATTTAGGGGCGTAAGGCTTGTTGTGTATCCGTATGGGACATCGTTGATGCTAAACTTCGAGCTTATGAGGAGCCGCGCCATATCGATCTCGCCGAAGAGTGCGGCGAAGTGTAGGGCTGTTACACGTTCTGAACAAACGTGCTTGCGTAGCTTTGACCTCCAGAAATCTTTCCTCTTGCTGAGAAGACTGGCGAAAGCCGAATGGTCACCATCGCAGACCGATTCTTCAAGTCGATCTCTAGGTTGACATCCAATCTTGTCGAGTATATCTTTTCGAGACAGAGTCTTGCCGTTCGGAATTTCATTCGCCTCTTGAGATCCGCCCGGCGTCAGAGTTGCGGCCCCAAACACTTCTGTGTCTTTGGAGTAATATTCCGTCGCTTTTTCTTTCTCCGTAGCTCTCGAGTCGCTTCTTTCCTCTGCCGACCAAAGAGATGTCGCCGCAATGGAGTGCCGATCCCCCAAACCCGCTTTTGGCGGAATGTATTGGTGTAATTGTCGAGGACTTGCAGCTACAATTGGCGAGATCATCGTAGATACAGGGCTATAACGGTTTTCCGTGGGCATCGCAAGAGAAGATGCAGAGAGCCTACTTTGAATGCGCTCTACGACGGTATTTATGCGTGTTTCCGGTATCATAGCATGGTATGCTTTAGCACGAGAAGGATTGTTGAGCAATACATATATGTGTGCCATGAGCGCTATTGACTCCAACGAGGCGTCGCTCCGCTTGCCTAGTAGTCGTCTCCGGCCCAGCAAAGCTTCCCCACATTCAGATCGTGCACGATCAATCTGGCCCATGCGGATGTGTAAGTACGACAATAGGTGCGTCGCGTCGTAAATGTACGCCCGTTGTTCATCGGAACTCGCTAACTGTTGGGCCAGGCTCATAAGAGCTTCTTCGGCATCGGCAGGCTCTTGAATGTGGTACGCGCAAACAGCAAGTCTATACTGCAGACTGAAGATGTCACAGAATGCTCGTTGTTGCTTTGGGAGCTGCTGCAGTACTCGCAAAGCTTCTTGGAGGAGAGAATCGGCCTCTTCCCATTCTTGCGCCTCGAAGGCTTTTGTGCCGGTGTCTAGCGCTGCTTTGGCAAGATCTGTGTACAAATCATCGTCACAGTCGTCAATTACTGTATCAATAGCTTCTCTTTCCTTGGCTGCGAGTTGTGCTGAAGCTGCGCTAGTCACAACGGTATTTGCTTCGCCGGCAGGAAAGCTGGACGGGACGTTGGGGATCATGTCTGAGGGATGTGAACGTCGCTGGTCCCGGCGTATAGACTCAAGAGTACCCACCCAGTCCGCAACGCTGATATTACCATTTGCTGCTGCTTGACCTCCAGCTACGGATTTTGTATTTAAATTTGCCTCGTATAAGGTCGTACCTTTCACGATAACTTCATGCGCACATTGCATCAGGGTGGCCTCTGTATGAGAGGGTCGCGATTGCGGATTGGCCTCTAATGACCTCTGCAGCTTCTCAAGCATGTTTTGCAACTTCTCCAGTTTCGTGGAAAGTTCACGATCAGCTCGACAGGGCGCAATGTGCGTGAGGAGCCTGCAGGTGAGGTCAGCTTTACCCAACGTCTGTCAAAAGTACCACTCACGTATTGATCAACAATAGCATGGTACGCAAGTTGACTGTATGCCTGGAAACTTCTGTCCCTATGCCTGCAATCTGGTCCTTGCTTTTGTCAAGCTTCCTCTGACGCTGAGCTTGGCCGATGAAAGTAGACTCTTCCCCTCTCACACTTTTGACAAACAGCTCTAGCTGTTGCACTGTTCGACTGATCTCCTCCACCTGCATTTCAAGACATTTCCACATCCTGCCGTCAACATCATCAAGTGGAGGTGATCCTGTTTCACCCCTCCTGACTACTTCTTCCAACTCAGCATATACAAGATCGCATTCATTGCTCAGCGACCTTGTCTCCTCTGCTAGATTCTTGACCGTCGCATCCACGGTTTTAGTGTCTTGATCGAGCTTGGACAGTGAACTTCCCAGCTTCCAAGCGGCTTTGCTCAGTGCAAGGACGGCCGAGGCTGTGCCCACAGTTGTAAGTGGTGTCACGACCATAGCTGTGGTCGAAGGTGACGCGCTAGCGGAATACAGAATTGAGTTAGAGTTGACAAGAGGTAGAGCACAGGAACTGCTAGCTATGGTAGAGAGAGATTGCTCAAGAAGGATCGTAGTTCGCTACAGCCTATGTGCTATGGAGCAACTGAATACCTTGGCGTCGGGTACAGGGAGACGCCATGTGATTGAAAGAGGGGTTTCTGCAGCCTCACACTGGCGCACTGCAAGAAGCACTCATGTTTTCTTGTTCTCGTCACATCTCTTGCCCATGTGGTGCATGAGCTATCCAGTCCCTAGGTCAGAAATTGAAGCGCGAACGGCCTGTGCTAAATGGCCATGGTCCGAATTCTCTTTGCATGAATTTCCTTGGATGAGCTTTCAGGGAACCCGGAACGACAAAGAGGATTCGAGATTTTCGGAATTCGAATTCGAGTATTGTATTGATTGTCTCTAAATGGCCACGCCACGGACCACGAACTCGACACGACTGGACGCCACAGAGGAGCCATTGGCTTATCTTAGAGGACCACGAAAGCCACGGAACGGGACGTCTAGTTTCCGTTTTGGACAACACGTTCCGCGAGCCTCAAGCTCAGCCTCAAATGAAATGTATGATATTTCATCATGAATACTTCTAACGAGGCTGTAGACACCGTGACCGCAAGACTCCCAAGAGCTTGGGGATCCGTAGGGTACTAATTCCGAGTGAAGATTCTGCTAAAACGTGAGTCTTCGTTGGAGAGTACTCTCTGCGAGTTTGGAAACTGAGATGGCAGTTGCCCTCCTAGTTACACTACCTGGTACGCCTCTGCGGGAGGAAACATGCTTGCTTTTGTGATTATTCGCGCCCTTGGCTGCAGTGAAGGTAGTACAAACAGCTGATCAGCTCAGCTCAGCCTCAATCACTTGCATCTTCCGCTTGTTGTTCTATTTAAATAAATAATGTCCCTGAAGCATCGGTTATTCATAATTAAGCGGCATTAAGCAAGAGGAAAATATACCTGTACTATTTGCTATCACTTGACTGAAAAGTACCTCCACGACTCTAATACTCCATGACTGAAGCTAGGAAAGGTCTGGCGACCACGAGTACGCAATCGCCAGTTCAATCTGTCGGACCTATGGAGGTCGAAATACCTACAGGATGGAAATACAAAAGGATGAAACTCGGACCCATTACCCTTCCATGGTACGCCTCCCCCGAGTCGCAATTGATCTTGGTGTCGTTCGTGTGCTTCTTGTGTCCGGGTAAGGCCGTGAAAGACAATATCTCTCCAGCTCACTGACGATGAAAGGCATGTTCAACGCTCTCAATGGCCTTGGTGGTGCCGGGCAGCTTGGCAAAAATGTGTATGCTAACGACGCCTCAAACTCGGCGCTCTACGCAACCTTTGCTGTTGTCGGGTTCTTCGCCGGTACGGTTACCAACGCCCTCGGCATCAGGTTTGCCCTCTCATTTGGTGGTCTTGGATACTGTGTATATGTCAGCTCTTATTTATGCTACAACCACACTCATAACTTAGGCTACGTTGTCTTCGCCGGTGTCTCGCTTGGATGCTGTGCAGGAATTCTTTGGTCCGCACAAGGCGCGATCATGATGTCGTATCCACCGGAGAAAGCCAAAGGACGGTTTATCTCCTGGTTCTGGATAATCTTCAATTTGGGCGCTGTCATCGGCAGTCTGGTGAGCTGAGGTTCATGATATAGGCAAACGCCCAGAGCTAATATCGACGCCAGGTTGAACTTGGCTTGAACTTCCACGCAGACAACTTCCACTCAGACAATGAAACCGCTGTCAGCGATGGTACCTATATCAGCTTCTTGGTCCTCACGTTTCTTGGGGCTTGTCTGTCCTGGACGTTGGTCGATGCTAAGCATGTCGTGCGTCGTGATGGGTCTAGGATCATTCTAATGAAACACCCAACATGGAAGACAGAGATCATTGGCCTCTGGGAGACACTCTGGAGTGATCCCTACGTAATTCTCCTCTTCCCTATGTTCTTCGCCTCCAACTGGTTCTACACATATCAGTTCCAGGACGTCAATCTTGCGCGATTCAATATACGTACTCGTGCACTGAACAGCACGCTTTACTGGCTGGCTCAGATATTCGGGGCGCTCATCTTCGGCTTTGCACTCGACTTCCCCAATATCAGGAGGACCTCACGAGCAAAGGCCGCCTGGGTGGTTATGTTTGTGCTCACTATTGGGATCTGGGGCGGAGGCTATGCGTTCCAGATGAAGTATACTCGCAAGGACACTGCCCCAGAGGCGGATCATCCCCTTCTCTATGACTGGACGTCGAAAGGCTATGTGGGACCAATGTTCCTGTACATATCCTACGGCTTCTATGACGCAGCATGGCAAACGTGCGTGTATTGGTTTATGGGTGCCATAAGCAACAACAGTCGCAAGCTCGCCCACTTTGCAGGCTTCTACAAGGGCATCCAGTCAGCAGGCGCAGCTATCATTTTCCGGTTGGATGGGCTGCATGCTCCATATATGAACCTGTTTGCTTCGTGCTGGATTCTGCTTGCCGGTAGCTTGGTCATTGCGCTCCCGGTCATGATTCTGAAGATCAAAGACACTGTGCCGGTCGAGGAAGACCTTAAGTTTACCGACGAGACTGTCGAGGATGTCGTCGGTTATAGAGCTATTTACGACTCCCCTGAGCACCTGAGGGTATGAGTGGTTTTCTTTCATAACCAGGCGTTGATAATCGTTCGCAATCGTGTCGAGATACTTTGTAACTTTCACGCCTTGTGCGTGTCGTTGTCAAGACGCTTTCAGCTAATTCGGGAATGGCTTCAGTACTAGGTTGGGTGATGTTAGTTGGCAAACACGTGTAATAGAACAATCCTTTTACTCTGTTTTAACTACCTAGTTTAGTGTTCATTCCTCAAATGATAGTGGGTGATGAAAAGAACAAAGATATTATAAGATTCCAAACACGATAATAGTATACTTACTCACTCCTATCCGCAAAACGAAAGCCCTCAGAAACGAGAACAGTTGATTGAGATGTAAGCAGATAATATCAACCCAAAGCACCCGCAAGGCCGTCCAACTTCTTGAAGATAGAAATGCGTCAGCCAGATTATTTTCCATCATGGAACTTATCCCATTTTTGTCTGTTTCTTGTTTCCTTCGTATCGGGAGTACCACGCATATTGAAGCTTTATGAATTGGCAGATTACCAAAGGGTTTCTGGATGGGTAACGCGAACTGCAGTTTTGAAGGTCCTGGCGTGCAAGATTGCTAGGCTGATCGAGGGTCTCTCTCTAGCGAAAGGCCGAAGTGTTTATATCGGAGGCTATCGCAGAATACTTGACATGTTTTGACTGTCAATCAGTCCGTTGCCCGACCGCTTGTGAAGATGAAACGATAGTTTGGTGCCGGAGTAACTTATGGAGCCATGTCCACATGGCGGTTGAAAACTTGGTGCTCGCTTGATTGGTGGAGATGTATATCTTTCCCTCTATAAATACAAGGCACGTACAGAGTACATCGGATCCAAGGCTAGGCTCGACTTTTGCCCTCGAACCATTCAGATCATTTCCCCCGGAAGATCGAAAATACCTTGTCTCCCAAAGTCTCTTTCCCCTGTTCCTTCCTCTTCTGCCGAGCTTCGTCCTGCTGCTGATGTATCACGTCCAGTCTCTCAGCCACTTGTGTACCAGCTTCTATCTCCGCCTTGATAGCCCGCTCCTCCAACTCCCGCTGCTCGCCTTCCAGGCTATCTAGTTTCTTATTCAGTGGTTGCTGCACCTTGCTTCGTAGATCTGATATCTCAATGGGATTCTTTCTCGCTGGTGTATATTCGTTTGCCGGCTGGCCGAGCTTGGGTCTTGAGGATAGTAATGGAGGGAAGGCGGGTATTTGCCTCCCTTCCGTCTTTGCCTCTTCAATTGCCTTTTCTTGTGCCAGCATGCGGTGGTATAGGGTATCTGCATGCATTTGGATCTTCTCGTCGACGTCTGCTGGTCGGTCGTAGGTTGACAGGTAGCCTAATGCTTTCAAGAATTTCTATTGCCCCGTACATTAGCACCGCGTAGCCAGTAGGAAAGATCCCGACGTACTGCTTGCATCATATAACACCTCTCAAACTTCCTATTCTCATTTCTACACATACTCGTCTTCGCCGACCAGCCGCCCTTGGTGAAGCAATCGCTGACTTCAATCTGCTCCATCACGCAGTTCTCCAACGCCACTCTCCCAATTTCTGCCCTCCGGTGTTGGTAGCCTTCGAGAATGTCCATCATCTTCTCCTGGTCTGATTTGCCCTCTGCCTCTACCTCCGCCTGCGGCCGGTAGGTCTTCCATAAATGCGCGTACCGTCCATCTTGGTATAAACTCGCTTTTGGGACTCCCGGAGGGGCATTCTCATCTGGTTTGGATATAGGGGCTGCTGCTTTGGGTTCTGGGGCTTGAGGGCGCTCTTGTGGTGCTGCTGGAGGGTTGGAGGTGTCGTATTTGATGGGTGATTCTTTCTTCAGGAAGTCTCGCAGGCTTGGGTCGAGGTCGCGGAGGGCGTCTTGTGATTTATTCGCATCGTCAGAGGAGCCCCAGAACCAACCCATTGCGGCAGTTGTGAATGATTTCAATTACGCTGCTAGAGATGGATGCGGGTTGTTGTACAGTTAGATGGTTGTGGTCTGGAGCACCAGGAGCTTGACGCGGAACAAAATTATTGCATGGGGCCCACCAGGCCTAAAACTTTAGGCTGTTTGGCTCCGCTAAACACGCCACAACCATCTTCCAGCAACAACCTCAACTCCCCATGATTGTTCAAGCCAGAATGCCTGTCAAATTTTGATATTCTATGCTCATGAACTTCTAATGGCGAATATCGAAGGTCGCTTTTGCTACCAAGTGGTGTGCTATCGCTCAGTATCAAATTGCTAGAACACCAAGCCAATAGATCATGGAAACAACCAAGGGTTGATATAACCATCAAATTTCGTTTATCTATTTGCGTCTTCATCTATCTCTCCCATTTCAAGCAACAGGCTCTCCCAAAAGGCCAAGATACTGCTTCACAACACTTTTTACTTGCTCCTCATAACTCTGGAACTTGAAGCCAAACACCTTCTCCGTACGACTCGAGTCGACCTTCGTCCTCTTCGTCTTCGCTGGCCCATTATTAGGCAAGATCCCCTTCTTGACAGCTTCAGGAAAATTGCGATTCACAATTTCGATCGCCTCTTCCCATCGCGTGCCCCTCTCTCCCTCAGACACCGCTAAGAAGCTCTGATTACCTTCAATTTTGGGATCCAGGGCTTCGACATGCAGGCGGGCAATATCAGCTGGGTGGATACTAGTGCTAGGAACAGCGCCCCATCCACTGTCGCCTCCCAAGACTTGGGCAAAGGCTGCGGATACAGTGCCATCGGAGATGAGTTTGGGGTCTGTGATCATTTCATTGTCACCAACGACGAAAGAGGGCATGATGTTGATGACATCCCACTCGGGCTTCTTTTCCTTGAGAAATTCCTTGGTTGCGACTAGGGCGCGGACTTTGCTGGCGGCGTAGGCTTCAAAGGGGTTGGTGTAGGGGCCTGCTGGAAAGGGGATCTCGTAGGTGTCGTCGAAGACTGTGTCTACTTCCTTGGCGATGAATTCTTCCCATGGGATGATTGCTACTTCGGAAGATGTTATGACGATGCGCTTGATTCCGGGGGTTTTGTAGGCGGCGCTGAGAATGGATGTTGTTCCTTTGATGGCGGGTGCGATGAGTTCGGACTCGTATTGGTCGGGGCTGAAACCTTCGCCTTTGATGACGGGGGATGCAATATGGATGATGTAGTTCACGCCCTTGACGACTTCGTCGTATGCGTTGTCTGCAAGGATATCGGGAACGATGACAAAGGTCAGTTTGTCGCCTGGGTTGATGGCCTTGACGGTCGGTGTTGCAAGGGCTGCATTGGCTTTTGCTTGGGAACGAACTGCTGCGCGAACAGAGTATCCAGCTTTGAGCGCGGTGTGGATAGTCTTAATACCAATGAGGCCAGTGCCACCAGTGATGAGGATGAGTTCTCCCGCCATTGCAACGCGTGTTATATGAGGATTGCTATCTCTTTTTAAGAAGCTGTTGATGGAAGTCCGAATTCGATGTAATTTCTTATTTGACTGGTATTTATGTAAACTATCTTTGAACTGTTGCTTTAGACTGGAAGGCCAGCTGCATCTCTTTATATACATTTCTTCCTTCCATTTGAACTGTTCCATTCAATTACAACTTCCCAATCCTCACCTCGATTGGCAATCCAAACTTCTACAGCTTCCTGAGTCATATGCAGTTAATTACCGCATTTGGACAATGATGCCAGGCTCTCAAGCCACAAATGGCGCACTTACTAAACACCGCTATGATAGGTGATCTCATGCTGATTAATGCAGCTGGATTACCAAGAGCGCATACTCAGTAGAGAACCTCACTGGTGGATGCATGTGTAGGGTTGGTTTCTGTTAAGACTGAAAAGTAATCACTAGTATTGGTTGATCACGTATTGGAATCCCCCTTTCATCATTTCAAGCGTTTGAAACATTCCAGATATCTAAGCTATCCTTCCCAAAGATGCAATTGATGGGGAAATCAGGTACGTCTTAGTGACGATCTTGATACCCTTCTCTATAGTTTGCTTCGAGTCAATTTATCGCTTGAAATGTGCCTTGAGAGCTAGTTTGAAGTATAACACGCTCACGTGTAATCATCCTTGGGGGCAAACGTCCAGTCAGGAAAGAGATTCCACGAGAATGAGACGAACCACTCCGAGTCCAATGTCTCGTCTCT
This sequence comes from Lachnellula cervina, assembly GCA_007825325.1. Lineage (NCBI taxonomy): Eukaryota > Fungi > Ascomycota > Leotiomycetes > Helotiales > Lachnaceae > Lachnellula > Lachnellula cervina. Next base: position 36,137 of record QGMG01000020.1, on the reverse strand, counting down.
GCCCCTGAAAATCCTCCGAGTATTCAATTTGATACTAGGGCTTCAAAACTTGTTGGGGGTGAAAAGGATAGCATTTCGAAATCATAATATGTCTACAAAGTTTGATCCACACAAATACTTTCTAGCCATTTCCCAAATCTCACAGTTGGGATATCGACACCACGCCAGAACCAATCCGTGGCCACGATGGTTACAGGTGCAATGAACAACAAGAATGGAAGTACGATTCCCATCGCATACCCCCATCCTGAATATCCAGTAATGTGCAACCAGCTGTTGATAACAACGTAATGTCCCAATGTCTTGATGACTGTTCCATGAACCAGATACAAGGCGAAGGAAGTCTTGCCGATATACTGTGAAAACGGTGTTTCCAGACCCCGGTGGAGAATCCGGAGGCGTCCTGCGACAAAAACAAGTACAATCCCTCCGACTGCTAGCCAGAAGAAGAGATCCCACGCTGCAGATGGAGACCAGTACGACAGAACACTGTAGAATGCCACTCTTTCAGCCCCAACAGTTGGAAATGACAAGAACAGCAGAGCCCATACGAAAATAACTGCCCAGAACAACTGGTCTCCCTGAGACTCGACGAAAGACAAGGCCCATTCTTTCAGAGCCATAATCTTCGTAGAACGATGACCACCGCGAAGAGAGCCAAGGGAGAGGCCATTTGAAAATTCGCTAGGAGAAGATCTCGACTGACCCCGCCTTCGGCGCATCCGCAAATCCAAATCCGCCATCGCAGACCCCGCCAGGAACGTCCCAATCGCCCACTCATCCCAGAAAAGAGCTGTAGCAGACGACAGCAGGAAAAACGCAAGCCGCAGATTCGGCTGCATTCTCGATGTCCCCTGGAGGCACAGAAAGAGAACACAGCTGGATCTGAATTCGACATGCAGGGTCCAGGTGTGTCCGTCGACTTTGGGAAGCATGCCTATGCCATTCCATTTCCACAGCGTTGCGCGAGCGAATTCGAAAAAGTCTTTGTATGCGTTGTACGCGGTCCCCCATAACGAATCCCCGCGATCGAGATATTCTTCAATTATGCCCGGAGGCATCCCAGGGTTGTCGATTCTGTAGATGGCGAACCACTGGAATGCATTGAACTCGACTAGAAAGATGTTGATGACCCATAACGCCGCAACTGGCAGGAACAGTCTCGACCAGCGGCGGAAAATCGTGGAAGTAAGTGCTCCCTGCAGTTTCTCGAATTCGCGGGCGTGGATAAGTTTGTACGGTTTGTAGCTTAGCACGTAGCCCGATAGCACGAAGAAGATGGTGATGGCTGCTTGGCCGTTGTAGACCATGCGGAAGATAGGGCGTTGGAACCAATGGTCGGTTTGGACGAAGTGATTGTTGTTACCCTCGCCATATGGATGCCAGCCTTCGTTGCAATATGCGCTGATGACATGGGAGAAGAACACGGCGTAAGAAGCATATCCGCGCAGTCCGTCGAGGTATGCAGTCTCGTGGAGCTCACCCGAAGATGACGGACCTGGTTGGAGGAAGCTTGGTACTAGCCACGAGCCAAGTTTCAATGCGAGGATGAGCACATGTCTTGGGCTTTTAATTGTCCATCGAGGTCGATATTGCAGAATGTTGTTCCAATGGTAGTTAATGATCCCCAGAATCAGAACAAATTTATCCGTTTTGGGGGCCGGGGCCAAGGTCTTCTCTTCGATGTTCATGGATTCCTGGGTATTTGATGACTCGGGAGCAAGAAATGGAACGCGCTCTTCAATGCCGACATCTCTAGATGCCATCCCAAGCAGATTCGGAGACGTTGGACGCCGTGTCCGGAAGATGAATCGCAAGCTTTCATGAACATGAAAATGGTCGTGAACGTGAGTAAAAAGTGTGGCGGGATAAAGATCAAGGCGTGCGGAGGTACTGTACTACAGTACTGTACGGAGTAAACACCCTCCCCACCCCCGCCTCCTGTAAGATACAGGGGGTTGCCACGAAACTTGCAAAAACACGGATTATATGCCTTTTACTAGGCTTATATGGACTCCGGCTCTCGGAATTATTCTTAATCTAGTATATAAACTATTTCTTAGCAGTTTGCTCTCTAAATAAGGCATAAATAATCATATCCAAGGATCCATTCAGCCAATTAACACCTCCTATACTCCGTAATCCTTGTTTTTACATGCACGGAGGTACTCCATAGATATTCAGGGGGAGGAGATGCGCTGAAGAGACCAAATCAGGATAGGGTCCGAGCCGTCTTCACTTTAAAGAGGGGTCAGCCCCACCAAACCAGCAGATGTTAACCAATAGTGAGAATGTTAAGCCAACATTTCCGCCGCATACTGTAAAGGCTCCCGGTCCAAGGCACGCGCCTTAATCGTGTCCCCCTGACCTACTCCGTATAGTAGTGGCTAGTCCAAGTATCCCCCTTGGACTAGCCACTACTACTCCTCCGCAGGCCAGCACTTCGCAAGTATTATAATCCGTAATACCGTACTCGTAGCTCATACTCGAGTATGCGGGCATTCATTTCATTACATCGACATCTCCTTGAGAAAGGCTGGTGGCTGTCGTCTTCCGGCTTAACTAATAGTGCACATGTCACGAGTTTTCTTATGTCTTGTAAACTTTTTGTCTCTGTTTTATAACCACGTACTCCTCCGTACTATAGACCAGTCAGTGTTCCTTCCACATTCTTAAGGTATACTACATTGAAATCACCACCCATAAACCCCATCCTTATGTATAAACTTCCCGACATCCGCGTCTCTCTTCCCCTCAACAATGTCCAGAAGCCCTCTCGCACTCTCCTTGGGAGACCCTGCACCTCGTGCGATTCTATCCTGAACCCCCTTCTCCCCCGTCCCGGTCAAGTTGGTAACCACAAACCCGGGGCAGAAAGACCAAACCTTGACTCCTTTATCTCCCAAGTGCACATAATCATACGCCGTCAGCATATTCATGGCTGCCTTGCTCATCATATACGGCCCAACTGTGGACTTGTAATAGGGGAATTTGGGATTAAGAGTCTCGGTGATGGAGCCCAGGCCCGAGGAAACATTGATTATCTTCGCATGTTGCGATTTGAGTAGCAGTGGCCTGAACGATTGGCTTACTACGGCCGCTCCAATGGTGTTTGTCTCCATGTTCTCGCGGAGCTTGTCTCTTAAAGATTCGGCGCGGGAAATAATTCCCGCATTGTTGATGAGGACATCCACACGCCCGAAATCTTTTTCGACGGTGGCTGCGGCATCGGTGATGGATTTGTCGTCTGTGACGTCGATTTGAACGAAGGAAACCGCAGCTTGAGGGCTTTGGGACTTGATTTCGGAGACGGCTTTCTCTCCTTTCTCTACGGAGCGAGCACCGATGATGATGTGGTATGAAGATATGGTTGCAAATAGAGAGGCCGTTTCAAACCCAATTCCTCCGTTTGCCCCTACTTGATGATTAGATGACGCTCGATTCTAAGGGGGGTGGGTTGTACCGGTGATGAATACGATGGTCTTGCTAGAATCCATGATGGGTTCGTTTGAACTGATTTTAGATTTTAGATTCTGATTGAAATAATCCCCAAAACCGAGAACAAAATCTGTCCTTATATGAAGGATTCTACGTCCATATAATATATACCCTGCCTGATGGGTATATAACGGCTCTAGTTATTTAATTCCGATCACCGCGCAGTCCAGCCAGGGTTAACTTTCCATCTCCTGATACCGGTACTTCGTCACAGGCCAGACTGTTACGCCAAGAAGACCAGAGCAAGTGGGCCTTGCTTTGGTGCGTTTACCACCCACCCTTCTTAACACCCCTGCTATAAATTGCTTAGAATAACAGTTTAGCCTGTAACGAGGTACTTCCTTCTACAGTACTTCGTACTTCGTAGCTGTGTGCTTTCTGTGGAGAATGCCGCAAAACACCACCGGAGTTAAGGTAGTAAGTCCGAGTCTAAAAGCCGCGTTCATCTGAATGAGCAGGAGGATATAAAGCAGAGCAAGTGCCGAGCACGCCAATGTGCATATTTCTCCTGCTGTTCTCCCCTCTCTTACGCTCATTCGAGCTTCCGAAGTCATGTTTCCTTGGACGGGCGTCTTTAAATACTTCTCATCCAACAGCTTCGCTTCCCGTATCAAGCATTTTAGGTATTCACAGCCAAGTAGCTGTTTCCAGAACATTCCCAATTGTCTCGCAGTCCTGACGACTTTTCGGGTTTCTCGACCGTTGAGGATTAATCCAGCGAAATCAGGCAACTTTTTCGGGATCTCCTGTGTGTCGTGCCATAGTCAAAGTTGGCTCTGACTAGCTTTGTAGAAGGACCTGAATGTACGCTTCGGGCAGCTTAGCAATGTGGTCGATGATCTTCTATCCACATCTTGAACGCGCTCATGGTGGCCGAGTTTATCTACGGTAGAGAAAGACCTTGATCCGTAGTTGAAAAGCTTCAACCAATGTTGCTTCGCGATTGCTTGTCAAAATCTGGATCTCTAAGGATGTCAGCAGTTGGGAATTTTGCTCGTCAAAGTAAAGATCGTGCAAAAGCCCATTCCCAAGACATGTACTCGAGACTTATCTGGCAAGTGTATGCTTTTTGAAGATTCATGATGAATCACATACTCAGACAAACGTTATGGTTTTCCAGTGCAGCGTGAGCTTGAAGACGGAAAGTAGGAAATGAGATTCAACCACTATGAAAACGAGAAGGAAAAATGGCCACTCGCTAACTGAATCTTGCCTCATAAAATCATTTCATTCGTGTATTTTTACCTCATAAGTCCCGTTTTCCCCTCACTTTATACCCCACGGTAATCGTGTTTTCACCGAGCCCACTCACCGGCAGACTCGCATAACCATCCTCCAAAACCACGTTGATGTCCGTTCCATTCTCCCCACCCGAGACCAGCTGCGAGTTCAAATAAACCGGCACACTCGAATTCGTCACTGGGACAGAGAATGTGCCATTATACCCGTCTGGCGCACTGGCAGTGAGGAAAAAAACACCTTGGTTCTTGAAGCTATTGTCCCAATAGACTTTGATGGGCCCTTTAGGCGTAGGAACCACACCTTTAGCCCATTGCACATCACCCGGGGTAGGCTTGATTATGTAGGTCGAGAAGCCAGGCCCAGTGGGTGTTACGCCCAGGACGTTGTTGGTTAACGCCGGCACGATACCCGTGGACCAGCCATGGGCAAGTGAGGTGAAAGCGCCTTCGTATTTTGTGCCGTTGGGGCCGATACCTTCCCAGGCAGTAACCCCGGGGTCGTTGGCAGCCATCCAGCCGTACATTCTCCGTATCTGGTCAAGAGCCGAGTCTGTTAATCCGGTCTTGAAGCGGGCGTCGATTTCAAAGTATGAGATGAAGGCGTAGACTCGTTGAGAGAAGCTTTCCTGGAGGACATCGTTGTCGTAGAAGGAGTTTCCGTAGGGACGAGCCATAGCTTTGGAGAGGTAGGAGAGAACGGAATTTGCGGTCGTCTGGTTTGCAACTCCGCTACGGATACTGATGCTGTTGCCGTCTTGGGCATGAGTGGCGCAGGGAGAAGAACCGCAAGTGCCGTCCCAGAATGCACCAACGGAAGTGTCGAAGAGGTTGCCATTCACAGCACCAGAGACGTGCGCGGCTCTTGTGGTCCAACGAGACGCATCGTCATCGTGACCACCAAGGAAGGTCGCAATCGAGGCAGCGTGGTTGAGCGCGAGGACGTAGAGAACGTTGTAGTAAGTCACGGGACCACTTCGAGGGAGGAACGCATAGTCTCCGTAACCACCGGAGATGCCAAGTCCTTTCTGGAGAAGCTGGGTGGTACTATTTGTGATGGAGGGGTAGAATTTATCTAAAACCTTGACGATAACAGGGTAATAGTCTGTGATGTACTCGGTGTCACCGGTGTACATGTAGAGATCATAGCTACAGACGACCCACCACAAAGGATAATCAAGCAATGGGAGCGTATAGTCTCTTCTAAGAAACCATCAGCTGTAATCATCCTGAATATACTCTCTATGGAACTTACATGCTCGCTGGTGGAATCCAGCCGTCTGACCGCTGATGATCCCCAAGATCCGCAAGAACATCTCGGGCAGCCAGTGGGACATTATGGCTCAAATATGAGGTTAGGGCAGAGACAGCCAAATCGCCAATGTAAGGATCACGATCACGCTTGGCGCCGTCGTGGAGAACGAGCTTGCCTTCCAATGTTGGACTGTAAGCTCCTCGCGGTTCTGTATCATTTTCTCGGAACGTGTCGGTGCACATGTCATTGGTGTAGACGGAATCATACCACCATTGATTCAACTGCTCGTCAGAACTCTGGAACCACCCGGTGAAGGTGTCTGGAGTCCCAAGAAATCCCGTAAAATTCAAGCTCATCGAGGAAATGGAGACCGAGCCATAGGATGTCGTGTATGGAGCATCAGCTGGGAGACTATCCATGTAGATCTTTACATATCTATAGCCATGAAAACCATCAGCACAGACTTTTGTGCCCTGGAACTCGCAGCCATGAGTGTCTGTCCAGGTGTATGGGTCAGATTTAACAGCAATCTAGATGGTCACGTGAGCATATGAGCAACCATTTCCCCAGAGTGACTAACCTGATCAGATCCCGGAGTGGTTTTTTGTCCGTCTTGCTGGTGTATATTAGACGCAAATTTCTATCGACAATGGGTCAAATAGCTTACATTATCTGATCGTGAGAAATCGCTCACGTTGGTCAGGTATTCGAGGGTTTCCGAGAATGCTAGTCTGATGCTGGGGATCCCTGGAGTCGTGTTGTACGCTCCCCCAAACTGTATGGAGAGAAATCCAGCAATGTTTTTACCGAAGTCTACAACGATTGTAGGGACAAGATCCTCATCGTTCCGGGTCAAAGTTGTTACACCTTGTCCTGCCAGTAGACCATCCACGTTTGTGATATTTCCCTGGGTGTAGTTGGAGACGATGGCCACTGGAGAGATAATATTTGTAGCTGGTGACTGCACGTATTTCTCCCAGTCATTTGGACGCTCGAAGCCAAGAGTGTTTTGATAAGACGATTCAGCGGCGGGATAACATCGAGCAATATGTCCCCAGAATGAAACAAGAAACAAAATGGACCGCCACATGATTGCCGCAAGAGTAAGTAGGAATACTAGTCTCTTCCAAACTGACGGCTCGCAAGCCTGTGGGACTTGTAGCGCCATGGACGCATATATACATTTTGGTGAATGGTGTCTAGTGTTCTGCATACTGTTGACACCTTTGCTATGCTGAAGCGGCAGTTGGACCTGACAATCGGCGCTTCTTTCCTCCTGCGGGGCAACTACAAACTTCTTGTCTGGGCTTTGAACGTGATTTGACAGATTTGACAACATCTTTAGCTACCCCATGCGGGTGTTCGGTAATCTGGGGGAGTTGAAGGTGACAGAACGCCACGAAAGCACACAGGAGAGGTTGTGGTCGTTGGTTACATAGCCGAAGCGGGAAAGGGGTAACCTGAACGGGAACTGGACTCTACAGTACACAATCTATATCCCTGCATCACGATAACGCGTACATGGTTATGAAAAGGAAGGAAGCCCAGCAATAACTTAACCACCACTTGGTAACAAACCACCAGATCTTGAAAACCCCGCAATGTGTATAGGCTCTCGATCCGATGCATGTGCGCATTTTATGCTCCGTAGCTCGGCCAGATACCCGAGCGGGACATCTGCGCGCGACCACCTCCTCTTTCAGACCCTGTCTACTGCAGGTGTGTCTGTCTCTGCGTTCATAATCCCTTTTTCTCATGTTTTATCTGCGCTCGGAATATCTTTCCCCTCATTTTACTTCACGGCCTGCAGTGGGACATACAAAGGCTAGCATCTTTACCCCGCCAGCCGAAGCTTCCAAAACGTCAACCCTGATGTTGTATCGCATTATATCTATATATTTTCTTGCACCGCATTGACAGTATGCAGTCTGCCGTTGGTGCAACATCCATAGCTTCTTCTTCATCTCTATGCGTCATTTTATTACGTTACATGAGCAATCATGCAAATCGTTCTCCACCGTGTCGTGTTGTCCCTAGAGATGTCAAACCTTTTCTCGAAACTACTATATATTCGATCTTCGACGTTAATGGTGAAAGTATAATTATGATCGGAAGAGTTTTCGGTGGATAAAAAAGTGCAAGCTAGGGCTAGAAATTCAATTTGGAGATGCAGTAACCATTCATCGAGGTGTCTCTGAAGCACAGCAGGCAATGCACTCACTTAAACTGCAAGAACCCGAATGCTCGATTTGTTTGGAATGAGATAAGATGAATGCTGTGTATTATGGGTATCAAGCGTATCTGTAATCCAGACATGATAGGAGCCAATTCGGAGAGGTCTTTAGCCGTGCTTTTTATTTCATGTTCTGCAATCTGATATTCCATTCCTCGGTACACTAACTGTATCAGCGTTCACAATTTGCGCCGAGGGGGTTGATCATGTGATTAGTTCACATTCCTCAAAGCTGCGATTGGCAATGGACACTTATGTGAAAAGAACGTTATTGAGGCGACCTTTAAGTGTATCAGGGAATTAAGTGCTTGCTTCCCGCGAGTACTAGGTATGTAAGACTGGTCGAAAGAATCCACGTGACCAAGTTCAGTACTATATGTCTCTACCTAATTTTCTAGCATCTGATGATATGCCCAGAAAACATCAGCTCTACGCAAAAGGGTGCACATACGTGTGCCAAGTAATTGTAAAGCGACTTGCGAGTATTTCAACGGCGCAGGCCCAGTCACATACCAAGCCTCACTGATTGGATAGCTGGCTGCCGCTTTGGCCCTCAATCATAACACTACTCGAGGACATCAATGGTCTTTAGATTTCAACCTTCAGTTATCTGATAAACTATCTGACTTTCCCCCATATCTCAATTTCGCGTAATCACCACCGAAAATGTCTACAACCTACACAGCTATCCTGGCCGCAGCAGCCGACCATGCCCGTCTCCTCAAAACCTTATCAGAAACCAACTATGCGTTCTTAGCGCTCTAGCAAAATGACTCTTATATTACTATATCAAAAACGAAAGCTGCTCAAGAAGAATGGCTCCTCAAGAAGCGCTCGCAAACAATAGCAAAGGAGTACAGAGAACACGCCGAGTACAAAAACACACACTTAAAGCGTCTAGCCTACCAACTCGGCGTCAAGAAAGAGAAGTTGGAGGCCGAAGCATGCAAAGAAGAACGCGAGTGGCTAGAAGCAGTCCAGAGAGAACTAAACGTCAAGAACTCACCAGAACAAACGCGACGCAAGCTCGCCGACGCAGAGAAGACCAACATCGATCTCCACGCCGTGGCAGCTATACACAGCTCCACACAGGCAGAACCCGCCGCGCTTTACAGGTCCGTATTCGATGGTCCGACTCCTGACATCCTAGGCGAAGACGAAATGGAAGCAGAGGTCGAGATATTGATGCAGCAGGCGACGAGGGTGCAGCCGCTTGTAAGGCCGATTGGGAAGAGGGAGATCCCCGGGGTGCGATTCATGACTGATGTGGTGTTTGACAATGTCTTTTCGAATCTGAATGCGAAGGAGCGGATCAAGGAAGCTCACAGGATGTTGGCATTGGCGAGGCAGAACCTGAAGCGGGAGTTGGATGCTGCGAAAGATAGGGTTGTGGTGACCGAGGGAGAGTTGAATAATGCAAGTACGGTTTTGGGAGGGAGAAAGAAGAGTTACAGCAGATTAGAGCTGCTGCTTTTGATCGCATTGCTATTGGTGGGAATGAGAGTTCTGCGTTGGCGAGTAATGCGAACTTGGGGAGCACTGAACATATAAGTAGGATGTTAGAGAAAGGAGCGCCTCCAAGTTAAAATTTCAAGTCCCAGATTACGTAGAATGAATGATGTAGAGTCTAAGCGTATTTTAGACCTTTTCTTCCTCTTTTGAAACCTTGCAACTTGGAGGCAGTGTAGGCTGGGTTAAAGTATCTTTTGCAAGCTTTAAGCCTGCATTCACATTATACACTTGATACCCAAATATATCGACATAGAATGAAAGCCAAATACAGTTGTAGCAGAATTGTTATGATGACGAGAAAAAAATGGTGATGCTCAGTTGTGTAAGCAGAGGTGGTGGGACTTTAGTTCTGGACTTGTAGATGCGGATTTGTATTGGCAGTCAATCCGACCTATCGCACGTGAAGCATATATTCCCTAAGATGGCGCTTTAATGCTTTCCGGGTTGTGAAAAACATCCTTCGGATCAATAACTCCCTTCAGTTGCTCCAGCCTCGGCAAGTTCGACCTATAGTACGCCTGTTGCGCATTCGCCAGCTCAGGATCAACATAGCCAGCATACGAACCCAAAGTGTCCGGGGGATACGCCGCAGTAACAATATCATCCATGCCCTTAAGAAACGCCCTCGTTGTGCTAGTGACCGTGAGGATATCCACGCCGTAAGTCTGCAGGTAGAAGAGCGCGTCGCGATGGCCGTAGGCTGTTGCATTCGCGGCCGGGTCGTTGGTTGCTCCACCTTCGAGATCGAAGATCGCGAACCAGATAAGCGTTCCTTTGCTCACGGTATCCAGGCTACGGAAGAACTGGTCTACCGTGGCATTCGGAATAAGGTCATCTTTTGTGAACGCCAGGTTCTTCGAGTAGAATGCTGACGGGATTACGCCGCCGACGGTGAGCCCAACGTTTTCAGCCCAGTTGCCCACAAGCCCCGCCCAGTCGTTGAACACGAGAACCGTGGCGTTGCTATGGTCTGGGAAGACGGACTCGAGGCCGAGGGAGTTAAAGTCTTCCTTGGTCCCAAAGAACGTTCCTGAGATTTCCATGCCGAGCTCGGAAAGCACGACTTGGCTGGCCAAGTTCCTGCTTAATTTCGGGTCGGAAATCAGAGTTTGCCATGCCTTGAAGCGGCTTGCGAGGTTTGCGTATGGCCGACCGCTGAATGTGTACGTGTACTGGACGGCAACCCCAGGCGCAGGATGAGTCTCGACTTTGAAATCAGTAACGATTCCGAAAGAGGAACCAGCCCCTTTCATTGCCCCGAAGACGTCGCGGTTCTGCGTGGGTGATGCGGCGACAATGCTGGCATTGGCAAGGACGACTTGAACTTCAATCACATGGTCCATGGCGGATCCCCACATTCGAGACATAGGTCCAAGACCTCCCATCGTTGCATGGCCGCCGATTCCAACATCCGGGCACGTGCCATGTGCAATGGCACGATTTCCAGCTGAGAGCAGTCTGCTGGTAACATCTCCGAGCTTGGTGCCTGCTCCGATGGTTGCTTGCCAGGAGTTTGTGTCCATGCTGAAGTCTTGAAAGTTCTTCAAGTCCACGACTGCTGTGTTGGTATCGCCTCCACCAAGTGCTACAAGCAAGTTAGCTATACCAAACAAAATGTATGTGAGCTTATTTGAAATTATCTGAGATGTGGATACTACGTCTATCCGATGATCTTTTAAGCTGATGCAGGGAGTTTGTACCATAGTTGGCATAGCTATGGCCTCCACCTCTAGCCTGAACTTTGAAATCTGATCCAGCACATGCTACGATCGCTGCGACTTGATCAGCAGTTTTGGGATATGTAACAGCGATGGGCGCAACTGAGATATCCAGATTATAAGGATGTACATCAAGAAGTTGATATAATGGCTTGGTAGGAAAGGCGACAAGATCCGCGTTTCCGCCAACAGCGGAGAGGAGGCATTTCGCCTGGGGGCTGGATCCACCCTGTCCCATTTTGATTATCGAATATCGATGGTGCTTAAAAATAATCGTGTAATTGCAAGATACAGAGAGTTTTCCTGCTTGTGGAAGTGGGATATGAAAGAGCACGGCATTCATGCTTTCGCATTTACTCAGCCACAGCGACACATAGGATTCACAGTGTCAGGGGTCTCGCTACTTGGCACTGCTGGATGCACCCATTCATAACGCTCCCAATCTGGGTAAATCCAACATGGTATATACCCGAGTGAATTCATTGGTGTCTCCGTGCAAAAGATCCTTGTAGGGGCATGGGGTTTATATCATCATATCGCTTGATAATCCTGTAGTGGCGAAGAAATCGTGGCTATTTCATGAATATCTGATTCTATTTCACGGTCAGCGTGTGTCATCGAATAATTATTTTATAGGACATAGTTGGAAGTTGGTGGATTGGCAGGGACGCGATCTTGGCAGATGGACCCCCTTTTTAGGCGACCAGGGTGGGTTGTGGGCCCAAGTGGCGGCTTAGTAATTCGTTTTACTCCTCCATTACCCCTTTCTCTAGAATTTTAACGAAAGAGCACACCTATGCCTCGTACTTCGAGTTCTTTCTCCTCCCCATATGAACCATTGTTCACCAAAAGGACGAGTTGTGTCAAAGTGGGAAGAAATAGGGAAACCCAAAGACCCTCAGCCTATCGCCATTGTAGCGACCGACATCCTTCTGATTAACCCTTCCCCAGTTGCGCACAGAAAACTCTCGTTGAAAACTGGGTTAGACTGAGCTTTCACCACTGACTAATCGTATATAGAAGCGGCCATTTGAGCTGTCTTGAGCATATGTCCACTTTCTAAACTTCCGCTTTCAGCGATCATGCGGCTATGCAAACAATACGCTGGACTTCGATCTTTGAAGCGAATATCGATGAGAGTATTGGAGGTAGTGAGGTGGTGATGATTGAGCATTTTGCTGCCCTTGAGACAATCAATCCAGTCTAACTAAGTCTCACACTGTCTGGCAACTTCAGATACTTCTTCCACTAGAGTCTGAAGTGGGTCGATAACCTCTACCGGATCAATTACCCCACATCAAGTTTCAGTCAACCAAGCCTCGGTCATCCAGGCCGATTAATCTCGATTCAACTAAGCTCAAGCCTATCAAGCCCGAGAAACGGTCGAATGCAAACGGGGCCATGTGGCAGTGTGGGACTCGGCGTTCCGCGCTTTTGACTTCCTCCAATACCCACGAAATAGGGACGAAACACTATATGCCTGAAATGGCTGCGCAAGACAGAGGAGCTGGGACGCAGTCTGTATTATATAGTCAGCGAGCTGATGAGGTGAGCGTTGAAGGAGGACGCACAAATATTGATACAAGAGATGTGGTTGCACCATATGAGTTTGGCACTAGCAGCGACGTGATATCACTCGATACAGTAGGAGAAAGACGATGGCTGACTGAAAATGCACCACACGCAATATCATCCGAACAAACAGGTGCACCTGCTAAGACAGGAAGCAATAAGCTTCAGGTGCTTCAGGATAGAATGGTCGAGAGGAGAATATTACGCTAGAGAATATCGAAAAACCGAGAGAATTGGAGCAGCATACCAAGAGAGAGATGTCGAATGAGCATCGGAAAGTTATGAGAAATCGATCATACGTAAGATACATCTTTGTACACTAGCGTAGCTGCTGCTGGTTGTCGGAAGAAACGTTGCAATAATGGTCGTCCGGTGAAATTGACAAAATCTTTAAATTCAAGGCACTGCAACACTTGCAATTTTCAACCCGGAGCCCAAATGTGTTGTAAACTCCCAAAATCTGTTCAAAAACCTCCTTTGCCCACCCTTTCACCTGAAGTACTGCTCAAAAATTGTTTCGTAATATCCATGGTTCGTATAAGACGGCCAGTCCTGTCCGCCATTGTACTCCACATTATTTCCGTCAATGTATTCGGATAGTTTATTCTAGAACCAATGGGAACATTAGTCCCAGTTGCCACAAGGCCCATGAGCTTCTCCCATAACTGCGCTGATAGCATGGTGATGATGAGCATGTACATCGAAGTCGTCATTGACGATTTCAGTGGCGTGTGGGCATCTACTCTCACCGGCTGCGAACTGAGGGATCCTACTTCCAGCTTCGGCAGGATGACGGCCCAATCCGTTCCTAGTTGAGGCGCCAGCGAGTGCTCGATACACGCTTGCATCATTTGGAAGATTGATGTATAGATTTCCGTGAGACGGGAGTGACATGCAAAAATCATAGACACCGTGGCTTCATCCAGGCTCGAGAAAAGTCCCGAAGGCGGTCTTAAATCATTCTTCGCGAATTGCTGCTCTAGGTGTGAGAGTTGTTGGTTATTTGACGATGCGAATTGGGCGCTTAGTTGGGTGGGATCTATCGAGGGAGAAGTCGAGCTCGTTTCCCACCCCGAAAGAGAGATTGACCCCAAAATATCAATAAACTGATGAGTAAGACAGAACAGTTCATCAATAGCTAAGATCCTCAATTTGCGTGGACCGGAAAAGCCGCTCGCAGCCATGGATGGCAGCTTCTCAGCACATTCGGACAGCAAAACGCTGAGATCTCCCAATCGCCGAGCATGAGATGGAGAAGATGGAGGGGAGGCTTTTAGGTTGTTGTTCCAATCGTAATCAACCATTTTTGGTTGATAATTGGATGTCCTGGGTGAGGGAATGCTTTCAGAATCGAATATACTTGGATTGGGAGTTGCGAGGCCGAAGTCGACTGAGTTGGAACGACCTAGTGGGCTATCAAATGAACACCCAGGCCATAACAGGTCTTGCATATTGCTGGAATAGCTTTGTGAGGGATGCCACTCTGGGTGCATTACTCCTAAACCAAGGATGTTATTACAACTTACTTTTCACTTGACTTCACTGAAATGGCTCACCTTGTCCTTTGTGCATAAGTGTCTCTGTTTTTGGAGAGACTGCCCAAGGTCTATAATTCGTACTAGTAGCAGTTTCAATCATATGTGTGTTTGGCGTTGATATGGATGCAACATTGGGCTGCGCTTGCCCCCAGTCACAAGCTGTGTCCTGTGACTCCTGCTCCTGTCCTCGGGGCTTCAGCGAGACTCGAGGCGCGCGAGGGTCAAAGCGGCATGTGGTCTTCAGCTTCAAACACCTGTCACATCTCGTCTGGCCTTTCTGTCTAACGCATCGGAGTTTCTGCGAATGGCAACGAGTGCAGGCCGAGCGAGTCTTCTTGAGAGGAGCACAGCTTGATTGGCTGGGTGGCGCGACAGTCAACACCGAAGCCGAAGCCACAGGTGGGGATGTGAAGAGATCCATTATTGTACGCAGGTACGGAGGTATCAGAGAGAGATTTCGAGGATTCAGATGGAAAAGGGCAGAGAGTCAGCATGCGAGACGCCGGGAAGAGGTTATACCTTCGTAAAGCATGACATGCGCTAAGGTAGAACCGGCGTTTGCCCTGCATGTTCGGCGTTTTCGTGTGGGGCTTCCCGCTGTACTCGTACTTTGCACATCATAGCAGTGATAACACTAGGTATCTACACCTACCGGTATACCATAACTTTGTAAGCAATCATAAGTTGGTATATAAGTGACATGTAAGTTCATATGAGTAGACTTAACTATTAACTATTAACTATCAACTATCAACTATCAACTATCAACTATCAACTATCAACTATCAACTATCAACTATCAACTATCAACTATCAACTATCAACTATCAACTATCAACTATCATTCAACATCAAGTAACAAGCACGCACAATGGTTTCCCTTTCTGCTATCCGGACTTCCAATGCCCTCATCAAATCCACCTTTCCAGCCGGTCTCGTCGCCGTCTTCATAGGAGCTACAAATGGAATTGGCGAAGCAAGTCTGAAACAATTCGCACAATACACCAACCAGCCTCGTGCCTATTTCGTCGGCCGCTCCCAAGATGCCGGAGACCGTATTGCGGCAGAGTGCAAGGCGTTGAACCCGGGCGGCGAGTACATCTTCACGAAAGCGGATGTGAGCTTGATGCGAGTGGTAGACGAGGTGTGCGAGGAGATCAGACGCAAGGAGAAGAGTCTGAATCTCTTGTTCTTGAGTGCTGGGGTCATGAGCATGGATCGCAGTGGTGCAGTACACCCCGTGGCGCGGCAGACGGCCGTCTCCAAAACAACCTGCTAAGTCGTGAATGTAGAAACATCGGAACACGTCCACCTACTGTCATCGTTGAACTACTACTCCCGCATGCGCTTCATCGGCAACCTCCTCCCGCTCCTCAAGCAAGCCGAGACCCTCCGTCGCGTCGTTACTGTTGCAGGAGGCGGCAAAGAAGGTCCCCTGGATTCGACCGATTTCCCTGCCCTCCGAGTCCCACTTCCTCAGATCCGCGGCCATCTCTGCTCGTTGGTGACCCTGGGTCTTGAAGCCATATCAGCGACAGCTCCCGATGTCAGTTTCGTGCATGATTACCCGGGAACGGTGTTGGAGACGGCGCTTTGGAGAGGGAAGGGAGGACCTCCGCAATCAGCATATGACATTCTGGTGCCTATTGAAGAGAGTGGGGAGAGGCATTTGTATCTCGCGACAAGTGCAAAATTCCCATCCCTGGCGGGGGAGAATGCTGCGGTCCCAGTAGGAGATGGGGATAGCGTGGCACTTGATACCAAGGGTAAGTTGGGTGGTGGCATGTACTCGATCGGATGCGACTGCGAGAGTGCGGCTCCATTGGAGATGTTGGCCGAGTTCAGAGAGAAAGATATGGTAAAGGCCGTGTGGGAGCATACAGAGAGTGAATTCACACGTATTGGTGTGTTTAAATCGGGGCTGTAATTGCGGATAGCAACAAATATGTTCATTTACTTGCTCTTAAGTTGATAATTCCAAATATCGCATCTGTTACTGTGAGAGGTGGTGTTTTGCTAGGTCAAATATGAAGGAAAGGATAAACTTTTTAGGTAATTACTCATGCGGCTTTGCCCCTTTTGGGGCGCTCAGCTGGAATAAGCGACGACACGTGGACAGCAAAGAAACAAATCCGTCCAAAAATCAAGTCTACCCGATGCATTTATAGTATAAGGAATCCTTTCTCTCTGTTCTATTATTCTACCTCATTCCATTCTACAGAGTATTACCAATGGTTAAATCCTTCGTTCGTTCCATCAATTTCTCTCTTTAACTTTCGTGCGCTCCGACCGTATTTCATGGCAAGATGGCTCGAGGAATTCCCAGCAGCATTACGAGATACTTGCGGCGGAGAGTGTTGCTCTGGCATTCTTATGTATTTGTGGCCATCATCTATTAAGAGATCCTCATCCCTTTAGCGTCCTCTTTATCAACGCTGAAGATCTAGGCACAAGAAGTCCTCTCCCATACGATAGCGCACTATTCCATTAGAGTCCCAAGGTTTTGAATGAATCTTTTATTGAGACCCAGGGCTAGGAAACCCGAAAGACTGTTTGCTTTTCTAAGAATTATCTAATCATTATTGAGTAACGACTGCCAGACCAATGTCCTCAAAAGAAACTGTTTCTCTGTCCCAGATGAATCGACTGTCATCATAACACCATCTTGAGTATTATTCGCAGCACCCAAACGCCACCGACCCAACAAAATCAATGCTTCTTGACAAACTCGACAGCCTCTCGCTCAAGCTCCTCCAGATTCATAATGCCCAAGCTTTCCAACCAACCACGAGCCTTCTCAACAACCAGTGCCCAGGTGCCCTCCTCAGAGGCCATCTTCTGTTCCAGGAAGGAGACGACTATCAACGTAATAAATACAATCTGGTCGCCGACTTTAGGGTTTTCCGGGATTTGAAGGCACATGATTTCTTCTACTTCACTCCGGAGTACCCAAGAACCTTCAAAGTCCTGGAGTAAGACCAAAGTAAGGACTTTCTCAGCCGGTGGCTTGGAAAACCAATCGACTTTGGCCGAAGGAGAGGGTGCGATACCGAGCTTTTGGGCCCTTGCTTTAGAACGTAAAGGTTTGGAGACTGCTCCCATTGGGACAGGCATCTGCTGCTGGTTCTGCATCTGGAGCTGTGGTGGCGATTGTCTAAAATGATTACCTGGGTGTGCACCTTGAGAGTATGAGTTATTGCTAGCTGAAGTATGTTTAATAGTAGGGTCGTAGGCAAGGGCTGAATCAAAATCAATCGGGGAGTTTGGAGAGTAACCTGGAGACGTTGGGGAGAACCCTGGGCTTCTTGGGGGGGAACCTGGAGACACTAGGGACAAACCTAGAGCCGTTTTCCTTTTCATTCGACGCGAAACCTTTGGTATTTTCCGAGGTGAACTCGAGCCAACAGCATCAAATCGCTCTTCTTCAGGGGTAGCTCTTTTGCGTGGAGAAACCGAACCATGGGGAGAAAATAAAGCAGATGTATCAAGCTGCTCGTAATCAGAGTCGTTTCCACCCTTGGAATTACCTGAGCAGTCAGTGATGGTCATAGACGTAACTTGCAACGAGAGGAACTTACTAAAGGAGTCATTGTCCGATGCGCGGGGTTTAGCGTAGTTGATGTTTTCTTGTCTTGCGATATCCTCATTATTCGCACTAACGGCTACGAAAGAGCAGTATTTGCCGGCAATTTGGAATTTCTCACCAAGTCGAACAGCTTCTTTCTTAACCAGGTCGTCAAAAGAGCTAGGGAATCTTTCCTTCACCAACTTCCCACTCTGATCCTTAGCATCATAGATCCAGCCTCTTCCCTCCTCCAGGTCCTGAACCGCTTTCTTTGCGGCGAGCTGATGAATGGTCTGGCCAGGGGGGGTAAGGATTTCAATTGGAATCTCAAGTGCCAGGGGTCCATGGGAACATGTAGCACGAAGAATGACTGCAGTTGGATTTCGTTGAATCGTATCAGGAGACATGAGGAGATAGACGGCAGTGCGGGAGAATGCAAAGAGAGAAGGGATCTTATGAGGGGCTTGAAGAAGCTTTGGCGACGGAATCTCGGGAAGTGATACCTCTAAAGCCTCAAGATCTTCCTCCTCATGGCTGGCAGCTGTATCGAACAAGGAAACTGTTGGCTTCTGCGCTGGCTGAATGACGGTGGATGACTTTTCCGAATCCATCAGCAGAACCTTAAAACCTTCCGTAACTTTATCAATGACCTCAAAGTCGTCATCCTGTTGTTCGTATTTAACTTCAAGTGTGTAGTCGGTAATATGTGGAGACAAGGCGCCACGCAACATGCGAACAACGCAGTTTTCTAGCCTTTCACCATGCTGAACCGCCTGTGCGAAGCCGTTCCCTGCGCGAGCAAGACCTTCGATGAGCGAGTGAGACACCCCATTGCCGATTCCAAGAGGAAAGACGCGGATCTTCCCACTGGTCTTCTGGACCTGTTCGTTGATGTAGCTGAACAGTTCGTTTTGTTGCCAAATATCACCATCCGTAAGGAGTATGATCTCCAGTGGAATGTCACCCCAACGACGGTCAACGGTCGCTTTGATTGCCTTTTGGGTCTCAGTACCGCCGAAGTTTGCCGCAAAAGTTACTAAGTGGTTGTTGGCTTCATCGAGTGTTGCCCTGGTGTAACTCTGACTTTTCTCCCAAAGGAATGAGTAAGTGGAGCCAAAAGAGCAGATGTTGAACTTCGTGCCAGCAGGCATCGACTTCAGGAAAACTTTCATTGCGGAGACCAAGATTTCGATATTGCCAGACATGCTACCGCTTCGATCTGCGATGAAGACAATTTCGGGATGCGAAGGTGGGAGGGAGAACTTTGGAACCAAGGTCGCCATCAATGCTCGGTGGTTGGGGATAGTTGGATGGGTTTCTAGCATAGCTTTAGGGAGACCAATGTCTTTCGATTGGACGATGAGGACGAAATCCTTCTCGAGAGCCGCGCTTCCAAGGGACAACGTAGCAGATGCCTTGCTCATCAAAGGAGCAGCGTCATTAGCAGTCGAGACAGTTCCCATTGATACTGCAATGGGATGAGAAGGAGACTGGACCCCCTTGATGAACGACCCATCTGGCATATTGACATCGACAACGATCTTGATACCGCCGACGTTTGTGGCAGGGGTCGTAGAAGCCTGCACTTCCGACTTCAAGTTTGCATGTAGCTTTGAAGTGGAAGCCGATGGTCCAGAGCCATAGCGTGGTGCAATACTGGTGGGGATCGTAAATTTAATGCCACCAGTCTCATGATGCTTGAGTTCACCAATGTAGGTGACCTCAACGATGACGCTCTCACCAGCTGGGATATTGCCAAGCTTGGTACTGAAGACATCTGAAGATTCCGGCGCCTGCTCCAGAAGTCCAGCAGTTTCGCCCTTGGTAACTGCTGCATCAAAGATGGCCTTTGCCTTCACTTTCTCTTTGACAAGACCGGTGATGACTTTCTCACCAATGCGACAGGTAAAACCCACCACACTTACACCGTCGTAGAGAGGGAAGGCGTAGATGCATTCCTTGATTGCATCTTTACTTGAGGAATTCGTAAAGACCTGTTTGAGTACGGTTCTTGAGGTGGTGGATCGGATAGTGGCGTGAGCTTCGCTGTCCACCAAAGGGAGGTAATGTTTCTGCGCGCGGGTGTAGTAGTCGGGAGAAGCGAAATGGTAGTAACAGCCGCACCAATACGACATGATGGATGCAGAAGTTATGTTCCAGGGTTAATTCGTGTGTTTGTAATTTCTGTGGTATGTTGTGATATGTTGAGAGGTGAGAAATTTGAAGTGAGAGAGTTGAAGTTGAAGTTCAAGTTGAAGTTAGAGAAAAGGAAAGAGCCAACATGGGGCTGTATTACGTGTTTAGGCAAGAGCAGCCTAGATGCCTACCTTACCTCAGGTACCCATCTACCTAGAGCTCCCTTTCTGCTGCCTTACGCGCATGAGTCAACCTTAGCTGAAGGATTCTAGACTATGATGGCCGAGACATAAAGGAATGGGACTAAAGGTGGTTTGCAGTGTATGAATCAACCAACCGCCATCACGTGATACACCACTCCAAAGCACTTTCCCCGATTTGTATTTCATCATAGCGTGACTCACTATTAACAGCGGTCCTTAGATGATAAATGCTGATAGTTTGGTCGCTAGAATGCGAATTAGAACGCCATTCGTTAGCGTTTTGGGGGAAAGTCATGGATGGACATGCATATAGCAATCCGTATGTTTGGAGCTCATTGTGACGAGAACCGAGTAGACGAGCAACGCAAGGAACATCATTTTGTTCGACTATACTCTCCAGGTATACGTACCTCCACCCGAAACCCCACATCCATCTCTTCCAAACCCACGCTAATCATATAAAACTTCACCCTTAATGTTATACGAAGGAACCCCATTCATGCAGTATGATGACAAAATAGATCTGAAGACACTGACTGAAAAATAATTATCGTTACTCCACAACTTCGACTGTTATGGAGACCGAAATTTGAGCAATCAGAGGAACATCCAGAAAAATGGCATATTTATTTATACAAGCAGGATCTGCAGTTGGGACGAACATACGCCCAGGTGAGCTTGACTGAAGCTTGGACATCAAGCGGTGTGCGTAGTAAGTTAGATAGATAGTCAATCATCAGCTGAGACTTCTGAGCTAACTAATAGGCTGAACGCAAGGCATTGAACCTGAGCGACGCTGGCCGTCTCCTGGACCAGAAACGTCAAAAATATTCTCAGTATAAAAACCCCAAGAAAGGGATATTAGATTTTAGATTAGTACAATGAGACTCAACTGCAAAGCGCAAGAGTCAAGTCAGCAATAGTAAAAAGCGCACTTGTATCCAATCTAAACTCAACCCCGTCTCCGCGTCGTGGGACTCTTGGCCTTGGGTGTAGCAGTGCTAGACCCAGCTCCAGATCCAGCCCCAATCGGCATCTTCCCCTTTGCCTTCTCGGATTTCTTCGCCGGTGCATTCCAATAATATACCATCTGCGCGGCCAATATCGCATTTAGGGCAAAACCTGCAATGAAGCCGTAGAGGATAAGCTTATCGTCAACTTCTTGGAGGGTGGTGAAGATTCGAGAGAGGGAGCCAAGGAGGTAGTTGAAGACCTGTTTCCACATGCAGGAATTAGTATATCTCGAGCATGAATGATAGGGGATACGGATAGGGATGGTGATGATAGAAATAGAAATGGAAATACTTACAGCGAAAGCACTCAACTGCCCCGTCCCACCCTCCTGCCAAACCGCCACGATCTGCGGCAGCTTACTCGCAACCCCCAACACGCCCGCACCAGCCTGGAAATAACTAAGCGTCTGCATATCCAAGATATTAGGCGCAAAGAGCGCAGCACCACTCGCCGCAAGCCCCGCGACAAACACCGCAGCCCCTGCGCTCTTTCCACTGTAGTTCAGCACCAGGACCGCAATAACGACATTCTGCACCGCGATCAGCGCCGTCTCGCCATATGTGCTGAAGGGGAAGCCTTGGCGGTAGTTGTAGGCGAGGGAGATGAGGTAGGCAGAGGTCTCGAGGAAGTACGAGAGGAAGGAGATTCCGGAGCTGGATTTGGAGGAGAGGAGCTTGAGGATCTGCGGGATCTTGACGATGGAGGAGGCGGCGATTATGCCGAGGCCTAGTCCTTTAGAGATGGCGAGTTTGAGACATTCGGTTGATTCTAGGTTGATGTCGAGGACGAGGGTTTTGTAGCAGACATCGCCGATTATTGAGGTGCCGAGCTCGTGGATGGGCGCGGGGAGGGCATGCGTTATAGGTTGCAGGGCGCTGCGGAGGGAGTCCATAGTGGTGGTTTAGGGGATGCGTGTATGGGAGGAATTAATAATGTGGGCGCGGGCGCGGATAGGAGGTGGTTGTGGTGTTGTAGAAAAGTACTGTAAGCTCGGAACGGAAAAACTGTTCGGGAAGGATAATAAGTCTTCACTTTCACTGCACTGCTTACTCTTTTCAACATCGACCTGCAGCTGTCTCTAATCAAAATACGGATTGTCTTATTTATCAGCCTCATTTATCATCAGACATAGTACCTGACGACCTGTGCTGACGCATCTCAAGAGCCAGTATTTGGTGAGAACTTCGAAGTCATAAAGGCTTCAGGCCAACGTTTCGACGGTATCGTCGGGTGTGTTGTGCCGCATCACAATTGAACGACCGCTCTTCACAACTGGAGGACCTTGACGAAAGCTTTGTGGAATAACTCCATTTATGATTGTGAGAAGCATCCTCTGTATCTATTTGCCCATGTCCAGCGAGTTTCATATGAGGAGACAAGAAAATGCGCCCCCTTTCCAAGCAATATCCACCACCCTTGTATAGTAACCCCAAGTCGCTGTTGTGGAAAGAAAAGAAATCGTTATTAATAGCTCATAATTCATTGCAATGAAAGCCGCCGTGCTGCAGATATGCGTAGAGGAAGCTTGCACGGATGGCTAGTGCCTGCGATGTTGTCAGTTTTCTGTTCTTGGCAGCGATTCAACCAACCTACCAGGCTGTTACATCCGAGAATCAATCAAGGGAAGAAAGCATATTATATTTCACCAGAGCAAATAATATTCGTATCAGAGAATGAAGTAGTGTAATGGCAGCTGAGACTGGGGAGGTAGCCTGTTTATTTGTGTTAGTCTTTTTTCCTAGTACCAATGCTAGGATATAGACATACCAGGTCGAAATCCAGTTCCATCAAAGTCGCGAGGCAAGATTCAATTCATCGCAGCAACTGGTGCAGCCTGCTCCGCTTTCGGATTCTCGGACTCAGACTCAGACTCTGGAGCAGGAGTCAAGGCTTTCTTCTCGACTGCAACTGGTGCAAGCGGGTCTGGGTATTCTTTCTCGGGGAATTCGACGTCAAATGCCGTGATAGCGTCTTGTGCGTTGCGGACATTAGGTTCTGGTTCCCAGGTGTTTTGCGACTCCGGGTATCCGACCCATTTGACAAGATATTGGATCTTATTGTTAATGATGCGGGAGTCCTTGATCTTTTCGACCTGGTACTCAAGACCGGTGTTATCAAGCTCGTCATTATAGACTTTAACAGGCTTTGGTCCTTTGGAGGAAGCGGACTTTCATCGATATTTTATTAGCATGTAATGCGTTAAAAATAAACGTGCTAATGAGTGAATAGGCTACAGCCCTAGAGGGATGAACAGCGAGCCTACAATAGATACACACGGGCAAGAAGAATAGAAAGTGAAGACTTCTCTAGAAGCAGCAAGATTGAGCAATGAAGATTGAGCAATGAAAGTAGACTTACCGAGCTAGAGCCCTTAGCAGGACGACCTCGCTGTGCTAGAGTCTGAATTGCCTTTAGTCAGCGCCGGCCGGCGATGCGACATCAATCCAAGGTGCACTCACAGCTGACTTGCCCTTTGGCTTGACAATTTTCGCAGTAGCAACACGTCCACGGCCCTTCTATAGCATCTGTTAGCATTCACTCTTGTTCTTGAGAAGGAGGAAGCACTTACTCTAGGAGTAGCGACAGTGGTGTTTGCCTTTGGATGTCCCCTACCTCTAGCCTTGGCGATGGGAGTGGAAGGAGGGTTCTTTCCCCCGGCAACGAACCTCTTTGGTGGAGAAGAGTTACGTGCCTTGCGAGCGCTAGCAGCTGTTGTCGCTGCGACAGACTTGCGACCGGCTGATTTAAGCATTGTGGCGGCGAGATTAGCACTGAATGGGACTAAATGAATGGAGAAGAGACAGATCTGGAGAGAGCAGATGTTTGGGATTGAGTTTGTTGATGGCGACGAGGTTGCTTGCTTGCTGTGGAAAAGGTTTGGGGAAGTTTGGAAATTGTGGAAAGTTTGTTGCCTGCCTGCATCGAGGGAGTACCTCGCTTGACACTAGCGCCAAATCCCATGTCTTGCGAGCTTGTTGACTTTCCACGCCTACCACCTGTGGTCTTCGAGTGCTTCTGGTTTCTGGGGCAATACAAAAAAAATTCTATTGATTGAAGGACGAGTTCAAAGCAGATTTGATCGCAAATCCTTTTGGAATCGGATCCCTTTCACTACGTTCCAAATTCTGCAGCTTCTCCTTCTCTGTTTGCAAACCAGCGGTAAGATACTTGGATGAGGCCGAGCAACCTCTGAATTCTGATACCAAAACCAACATACTAAGTTGCGATTCACTGTTATTTGTATATTCAATTTCTCCCTCCTCTCCGAGACACCATGCAATTCAATCCTCATCAGCCACCGCATGCAGTTTCCCCGTCTTAATATCATAAACATACCCCTTAGCACCATCCTTCATCTCCTTTCTAACCAAAGGCTGATTCCTCAAGGCCCTCAAATCCTCCCTCACGGTCTCTTCCAGCCTTTGCCAATCGCCAGAACCATACGTCCCGAAATACAGGTTATCGATCTCCTTTTCCAGTTCGGGTTCTTGGTCTTTAGGCCGGTCTTGAGGAATGAGTCGGTGGCGTGCGTGTAGCTGCAATCTGGGGCGTCTAGTTAGATGGGAGGGGGGGGGGGATGTGATATGGGAGAGAGGGGAAGAGAAGGAGGTACCGGTATGATGAATAACGATAACATTTTCGCAGTACTTTCTCTTGAGTCATCGTGTCGAGGAATATAAGGTCTTCAACTCTACTTCTAAGCCTGCCGCCCGCGTTCCGGATGATAAATGCCTCTATTCAACATCAGAAATTGCACCCGCTGCCAAAATGAAGGTTTTAAACAACTTATACCTACCTTCAGGCTTGATATCAAGCAGTGCTTCGACGGAGACGCGGCAGTCAAGATATGAGACTGTGCAACGTGTTAGTATAGAACAAAGTGTGATGGGAGGATTCCGAGATGCTGTATATTACCGATAAAGCATGATGGTGGCGGAGCGGCAGCTTCAGAGAGATATGGTTGGGGTTTATGTTTCGTTTCTAAGTATTTCCTGTGTTTTGGTTGAGTTAAGTTCCGCTAGGCCATGAATTGGTGAGAGGAAGTCATCGTACTGGTTACGCTCGAGGAGTTCGTCCCAGGTGAGGGTTGCCATTGTGGTTTGGGGTGAGGTTAGTTTGTTTGGTTCGATGCGCGGTATGGAAAGAGGGAAGCTATGGTTTTCTCTTTGGTGTTTTCTCTAATGTTGGGTCTGATATCATGACTATGAAGCCGGAGAACATATCTTATATACATTTCTACCCATTACATTGTCTTACTACATTTGCCTATCCTCAGCTAGCATTGGCATCAACAACTAACTCCCTAATATTTGTTATTCTCTCCGAGAGGAGACAACACTCATCAAACACCCTAAACAACATTTCCAACCATCCATCTCCAACGTCATTACATTCCATTCCCGTATTCCAGAATATCTCAAACATAGCAAGTAAGCAAACAAGCAACCTGCTGACACAAGCCCATTGACTCGACTTGTTGCTTCGCCTCCAATATACCCGGATATCCACGCCTCCCCCTAACAACCTGCCGCAAAACACTACAGATATCCGTCGGACCAATTTTCAGCGGTTAGAATGTCTTCCCGGCGTAGCATTCGGGCGGCTGGATTTTTTTCGACGGGTACCCGGGATTAGCTGCATGCGAGTAAGATTCGGGATGTATTCCAAATACTAGAACTATGTGCTTACCCGATAATAATTTTACGACTGTGTCACTGCTGAATGCTGGTTTGACTGCATAAGAAGATGTGCTCATTGGCATGGGACTTGGAATTCTGGGCTGAGCTTAATTGATAAGTTGGGAGCTGTTCGGCATTTTTGGGTTGGTGATGAACCAAGTTACGCACAAGATTCCTGTGTGCCTGATCGAAGCTCTGGATTCCAAGGACATCTGATATTCACTTCAAAATGCCTGTCGAATCCTGCTGCAGCGGCCAAACCAAACTCTGCTGGAACCAGCGGTGATTCACCGCCGGTGAATCGATTAGAGAACTCCCTTTATATTACTTTCCTATTTTACGAAGACTCCGTCGTCACTCGAGTCAACATTGCCGCGTTAAGTGTGAAGGAAGTCCCCGTCTAGTCAGTTTCTTTTCCTTAAGATAAAGTGTTTCCAAGAATTTATTATAGAGAACTTTTGCTCAGAAACTCCATTTCAGTCTTATATCCTAGATAGTTGCTTACTTGACTTTCAAAGAAACGGGTGCTATTATTCTACTGACTATCCATCGACCGAACGTCCAGGCTGGCTGATCAGCTTAGATAATGTGACATTTAACTTGAAACCGAGTCTGGGAGCAGCTTGAGGTAGCGGTCGAGTGGAATGATATACATAACATGATATAGATGTAGCCGTTAAGAGATTGAAATTCTTTTCTAGGAGTCTTACGGGGGAATTAATACCGCGTGTGCTGTCAGAAAGTTTTACGGGGTGGCATATTCACTATTAAACTCCTGACAAGTCTCATTCCATCACACCTAGTTGCTGAACGTCCCACTTATATATCTTCATCCACTTAATACATTCCGCAGCTTTACCAATGTACTCAAGCTAAAACAGACACCCCAAGAATTCGACGCCCAAAATCAAGTTTAATATAAATAAGTTTGGACTGTTTACAAGAGCAACACCGTCTATCGCTCCCTTCTACTTACAGTCCCCCCAACCTCCTTGTCCGATCCCCAATGCTTTCTAACGACATTTATAGCAGCGCTCAGCGTAAGGAACAATTGAGCCAGTCATTTTTTAACCCTGGAGAAATTGCAGGAAATAACAGGGCCGTAAAACTGTCGGGGTCCAAGATGTAGTTGGTTGGCCGGTACTCAAAGCCGTTTTAGGTGACTGAGAAGCAAGGTGTAGAAGTGCTGCTAGCTAGTCACAGAATGTGGAAATTATGTAGGAATTCCTTTGAAGGTGGGAATGTAACAGAGATAGGGGGAATGGTACAGAGGCGGCAGGTTAAGTAGCAGTTTGATAGGGGTATATCTGCGAGTATATCCCTTCTTTCACTCCTGGTAGATGGATCTTGGGCCCACTTTTCAAATCTGCCTATACAAGTAGAATAGTAATTCAAATTACCCCCTCGCCCCCCACATCCCGAAATGTGAGTAGCGGATGGCTGCCTAGCCTTTCTAAAATCTTTAGCAAATATAAGAGGTGGATAAGAATATCCGAGAAAAGCGACAAGGGGTGAGGCGAGGTGAGATAGGGGAAGGAGACCTCGCTTAACGCTCTCGCTCTCTGAAAACCCATAGGATTATGTATACGAAACTGCGCGAAGCTAAGGAGGCTGACGGATTTAAACTTTAGAAAAGTCCTAGAACAGTCAACTGAACGAAGGCTAAGAAGAACTCTATATATAAATAAATGCGGGGTAGAAGGGTCTCCGCGGAATCAAGCGACTTCGGTGATTTCTATTTTATATGCCAGTGGGTCTGTTATTCCTCACCTTCTACTTCTGGCACTTCCTAAGCTGCGAGAGCTTTGATTTGTACTGAAATGGAATTGCTCGTTCTGCTTCTGCCGTCGGTACCGTACCTTTCTCTGCTATGCCTTCTTGTACTTCTTCAAGCTGCATAAAAGATTCGCACAAATGTGAATCAATTCGGAAGCAAGACCATTATAGATAAAGAGGTAGTGCTGAAGGACTATTGATAGATGGTATAGAGGGTCTTGCACGTGATTCCAAAGCATGACGAGGCAATATAGTCAAGCAGCTTGAAAATCCGGTGAATATCCAATATACCTACGTGCCGATTGTTCTGTCCCGAGGAATCTGAGCAGTCGATGGGGCCGGGAGGGGCCGGGAGGGCTATGGATGTGATTTTGAAGATAGCAAAATCATGAGAAGGTGGACTGGTTGATTAATGATCAATTAGCAATTAAGAATTTAATCCCTCAACGCTTAAGGCACAATAGAGTTTCTCCTTGCCCCTTGCCGCAGTCTAGCGCCATATACTCCAGGCAGCACACTTATTAAGATAGCTCTCAAGCTGTCCCCTACACGCTTCCTGCGAGGAATGCAACGTCTCAGGAGTCGGTATTCCTTTTTCGATTGCGATATAACGCTAATATATGCCATCAGATTTGTGGTCGGCGATAAAAAGCTCGCATTCTTTTTTGGTATAGTATAGTGACAAGGTTGCAGGATGATACAGTAGTAGTAATAGACGATCCCTTCTTGCTTGGGGAGATTGTAAGCACATCCGTATGCGGGAGTCCCGTAGCGGGACGTTAGATATGCCCTACACAGCTTACAGCGCTTCCGATTACGAGATAGGGCCGGTTCTTAGCTCTGCTGTTCCACTCTCTCGGTGAGACAAATTACGGCTGACTCGGCAATCGAGGAGTGAAACAGATACCATCTGGGCTAGCACGTGTGGCCCGGGGCTAGGATTGTGCGGCGTCCGTACGGAGATTTCTTTAGATCTTCGAGAAAAATCTTTACGTACGGAGTATACAGTAGCGTCTGGCGGATATCCTACTCCTGAATGCCTGCATGAACAGGAACCGAATTTTACGAGGCCTTCTAGAAGTTATTTTGCCTGGTCTGTTAAATGCTATAGGATCTGTAGTCTTTAATCGCAACAAGGCACTGGAGGTATACTTTCACTAAAAGACTAAAGCCTGACATGAAGAAAGAGAACATCCCCCGAGGACGTTATCCTTTTTGGCTCTGATCTTGCTCGGGTCCTGTATTTTAGTAGGCCCCAATTGAAGATACTTACCTAGTTGGTAACGTCATTACCGAGTCTGTAGATATCACGGCGCACTGCTGAGAATGGATATAAAAACAAGCGGTGAATAAGGTTTCCCATCTGATAATAATAGCTTCCGATAGTGTATGACGAGCTTGCTTATCACCCTCACCCCTCTTGAAGATCTTTTCCACTCCCAAAAATGTAGGATCCCATGCGACTTTGTACTTCTACTTAGATGTCGTTGCAGCCCCACGGAAAATTGGTACTCTATTTATAGATACTTGTAGATTCCTAGGAACGAGGGCTTAGGCACAATGACACAGTATCATTCGGTAGATGCTTGTATCTGTATGTGGCGGACAGGATTATACGGAGTAAACACATTTTAAAAGAAGGAGGGGCAGGAGCCGTGGGAGGAAAGCAATCCTAGCACGGTCCTGGGAATAAGCCTGCATAAAATATGATCTTGAACAAACTACTTGTACTGGTACGTAATAAATAAGAGATTAGCTACGTCTTGTTTGTGCTCCGTAGATGACTTGCGTTTGCGTGATTCGCGCGACAACAGAGAACGTAGAAAAAGCTAGTCGTCCCGAAGGTAAAACTTCACGCGTCGAAAAGGGTTTGCGGAGCATGCCATGCGGCGCTATAGAGGACTAAATAAAACCCCTGACCCTGACTGTAGTCCTCTACGATAAAGTGACGCTCGCTACTCCATACGGGGGGCGCGCACGACGATCACGTTCTAGTAGCGTATAATCAATTTATAGTGGACCTGGGGGCTCCTACTGGCTCATGCCTACATACAATTCCCCGCGTCTCTCTAATAAGCTGATTGCGATGAATCCCGCAGAGGTCGTAAAGTTCGGGTAGAGCGATATCTACCAGCTGGTCACTCCCTGCTTCTTCGACCCTGTATAGGTCTAGTGCTTCCTTGGTCCACCTTTGTACACAACGTGGTTGATTTTCATGCCTTCTCGTACCGAATAGGTAAGTTTCAAGCATAAGGACATATCCCGTCACAATTATTGCATGCAAAATAACTCCGTTATAATCCTGGGAACCACGATATTTTACTACCCCGGACCGATAGAACATCCAGAGGTCGATCAATCTCTTCAGGGATTCTGTAAGTGGGGACATAAGATGGTGGCATACTGCTCATTCTTCATTCTCTTGATACGTTAATTTGGTCCAAACCTTTGTGCTACTACTCTGTATTTTAATTTGCATTGTTGGCGGATTTATTCTCCTAGTAATGGGGTGGACTTATAATACCCTTAATCCTCATGCCGAAACCGACGCTTCAACCATTGCCGCGGTAGGAATTGTGTTCACAACCGCCTCTTTCATCATAATATGTCTTCGCATGTATGTTCGGGGGTTTATGATTAAGGCGATAGGAGCCGGTGCGTTTGCTTGTCGTCGAGTGTGCAAAGAGCAAAAGTAACTAATATGTTACAGATGACTGGATGATTGTGTTTACATGGGTATGATTATGGTCTTGACAAAGGGAAAGTCTGCAAGTTATCTAACTTGCTTGGTATAGCCCTGCTCACTTGGGTTCCTGATTGTATCTCTACTGCGTAAGTGAACTGTAAAGAAACTACAGGAGATAATAGAGTCTGACGCTGGCTACAGAAACGAGATGGGGCCTTGGACTTCAACATCTTGCAGATATGCCAGACAAGAACATCTTAACCTTCGGAGTGGTAAGTTCCTAATATATTCTTCAGCTCCAGCTTCAATACTAATGATCTCCAAGCTTCAATATGCCGGTGCTCCCTTGTATGTAACCCTAGGAACAAACTATATCTTCTTCTCTGCATACCCAAATCTAACTTTCAAATTTCTACAGCTATATTAGCAGCATCTGGGGGTTCAAGCTTTCTCTGCTATTTTCATTCTTGCGCATTGCGGCCGAGAAGAAATATAAGATAGCTATTATTACACTTATGGTTGCCTGCACAATTTTCAACCTTTGCTTCCTGATAATACAGCTCAACTTGTGTATTCCTGTAAGTTACTTACCCACTCTACATCTATAGTAGATTCTAACGCAATTCTGAGGCCGCGGCGCAATGGGACCCATCAATCAAAACAGGGCATTGTCTCGCAGCAGTTCCATTTTATACTAGCATGGCCTCTATCACAATCATATTTGATGTCCTAATGTAACTATTCTTACCCAAGCTCGCCGAATCATTGACGGTCAGAGACTAATCAAGCTTTAGCATGTTGACTCCCTTCCCGATGCTTCTCAAATCCCACCTTCCAACTCGCAAGAAAGTAGCCCTCCTTGGAATTTTCTCCCTCGGATCCTTCGTCACCGCAATACAAATTATCCGAATCCTGACAATCAAGTCTCTCGCGAACTATATCGACAGCTCCAAGCTCATTATGTGGTCTATGGTGGAAAATAATCTGGGTATAATGGCCGCCAGTATTCCACCTCTTGCACCGCTCTTTCGGTCCTTCCGCGATAAGAGCTCCAAGGGTAATTCACGAACGCCAATGCCAGGTCGAGCATCGAGTTATATTCTGCAGAGTATGAGGCCTAACAAGGACGGTCTGTTGGAACTAGGGAGGGGCAATGATGGTAGTCAAAGTTACAGCAATACTATCACTGGTGGAACGACGCACAACAATAGCGACGAGTTACTTCGGGATTCGACCATTATGAGAACAACGGAAGTGACGGTTGAAAAGCATGGGGATTAGAGTGTACTTATATAGCATCATTCGAGAAAAGTAAATAATGATTCAAGACCAATTTTAGAAGTCAAGTTGTAGACAACACATTGCATACAGCTGTAGTAATCACAGATGACTCCTTCCGTTGAATCAGTCACTTGATGTATGCTCTCTTACATTTTATTGTTAATACATTTTTTCAGGTCTACTCGCTAATAATACAATGATCTAGCGGCTCGGGATTATTTATACTAGAACTGCTGTAAACATTAAATATTATTGTGTTATTAAGTCCTGCACATCCTTCCGTCTGCTGCCACCGTCCATTCTGTACTTCCAACAGCAGTAACAGCGTAGAATAAGTGGTTTGGATCCCACCTGTTCTTAATAGATAACAACTTGTCATAATTCTCGCCGAAGAAGGATTCCTGCCAATTCAGCTGCCTGAAATCCGCCTCGTTCATGTACGCGCCACCTCCAGGAGTGACGGCTGTTATTTGAGGTTCAAACTCGTAGGTCATCTCGTCTTGCAATGCGATCATTTCTGACCACGGAGCCGTGAAGTTCCATGGTGTGGTGAGAGTAGCATGCACGAGTGCATCTCGCCACGCCGGGAGAACCGCGTTTGAAATTTTGGAGGTGATTGCCGGCGATGAGACATTTGTACCCACACCAATGAAGGTAACGCCATGCTCGGTGATATTGCGTAGCGTAGCTGTTAGAGCTTTATTGTTGTCAAAAACCGCGGATCGAGGAATCAGTCTTCCTCCGTACTGAGCGATTCCCACCTTGATGTTTCCATAGGGGAGTGGGCCGAAATAAGTGTTGTAGTGATCTGTATAAGAAGCAGACTCAGAGTATGTGACAGTATAGGGAAATTTGAGCTTATTAAAGGCGGCAATCAAGTTGCTCATGATTGCTTCGGTCTCTGTTTTGGATTTGCCATAAGCCGTTAACGGGGCAATCTGGAAGAAGGCATCGGTGAAGTAATAGACTACCATCGCGCCCGCATCGACCATGTCTGGCAAGAGAGAATGGAATACCTCCACTGCTGCGTAGAAGTTGTCGGCGGTCGTATTTGCGGAGTAGAAGATGAGAGATGCACCGCCGATTGTGGCATCTGGGTACGCCTTGGCAATTAAAGAGGTCACAACACCGTAAGTACCACCGCCGCCGCCACTCAGAGCCCAGTAGAGATCAGTGTTACAGGTTCTGGATGCAGTAACGATTTCTCCCGAAGCAGTGACAACTTCCCATTCCAGGGCCTGGTCCGCCGCGAGTCCAAAAGATGTACTGAGGGCTGAATGGCCACCACCCTGAGTATACCCTCCCACGACGCCGACCGTTGGGCATTCGCCTCCAATTGTAACCAAATTTTGAGCTTTGGCTGCATCCATCGCCTCAAAGCCTTGAACTCCTGCACCCATCTTGATCGTCTTACCTGTATAGGTTTCGTCTGACCAGTCTGAGAACTCGATGTCTTTCAGATAGTGAGTCCATACAGACAGTGCTCCAGCGCCAGTGGACTTTCCGAGATAGCTAATTTGTACTATAAGTATGCTTTGTCTCCAAGAAAGGTTCTTTCAGACGTACTCATGGCCAGTGTTTCGAATCACCAAACGAATGTTTGTCGCTTGAGCGAACTCCACAGCAGCTGCCACATCGGAAGCACATGTCGCATTCACGGCATAGTCAACATAGTTTCCAAGGGTGCAGGGTTTTGATGTTGCAGTAAACGGATCACAGCTCTGATTAGCAAAAAAAGGAGCCATTACAGAGGAAGACGAGGCCATACTGCAATTACGGCGTCAATAACTATACTTGCTTGAAGGGAAGATTCTGAGCTGCTTACTGCATCGTGGGATCCGTCCATTCGGTTTGGAGCTTTGCACACTCGGTAGCATTATAGGTAGGGTCATGACAAGGCGCGCCCAGTGGTTGAGATGCAACCAAACGACCACCAACGATAAAGTTGAGCGCCTCCCATTCCCAAATTGCTGGCCAACAGCTGTCACCAGGCATGCAACGGCAGGAAGGGGGACCATTTGGACCATTGGCCACAACCGCAGATGATTGGAGGAAAACACTGGCAAGAGCCAGAACTAAGAATCTCATTTTCGGTGGCAGAGAAGAAGGATGGTCGGCTGAGATAGCAGAACAGTAGAAGGAAGCTTAAGAATGATGCATAAGTAAGGAGCTACCGTATATCTAGGAATCTTACCGTTCCTGACTATCAAAAACCCAGAAGCATGGGTCCGCCCGGTCGTGGTGCAGCGGCAGCATGGGCGGAGATGAATGTGGACAAAGGTACCAATTCGGGCAAATTTCATCCGTAAATCGTGGCGTGTGGAGCGGCGAGCCTTGGATTATATTTTACAGTAATGGGTTTAAAGCTATTCTTCTTATGGCAGTGATCGTCGGCAGAGTTGAATCGATTTCTCTACGCCAAATAATCACATTAGAAGACCAGACCTCACAGGCTTCAAGCGCGTACAGTCTGGAGCAAATCTAGGCCTAAGATGCAGTGACAGGCTGTCACTAACAGCTCTGCTGATTTTCTCGATGAAAAGCATGAAGGATGACAGACGGATTGTTAGAAGAAATTAGAGTCGTACTCGTACAATAATGCGAGTGCCCCTGGAATGAAATCGACATTAAATATGGGCTTTGTGCTGAGGATGCAGCGCTAGAAATCTGTAGCTACTAGTAGGCGCAGATCGACAATGCGGAGACTGTAGACATGGGGATACTTTAGTGCCTCCTCCTAATCTATTAACTGCAACGACTTTTTGTCGGGTTGGGCGTGTCGGGACTCGGCACTTTAGGTTTCGATATAATATTTCAGCTTACTCTACGATTTACTAATAAGATTTCCAAGTTGTCAAAACTAATATATTCCGTACTTACAATTCTAATACGGTATCTTAAATAAGACTATGAACTCTTTTACCGCAACAGCGACCTACACAAAACACCAGCGGGAGCTTTATAAGATCCCGGGGCGAATGCGCCGCGCGAAGGATGGGGTACGCTATTTAAGTTATGTATGAGCCCTTTTTAGGCAGCCGGCCAGCTATAGTATACGAATTAGCGCCGAATATTAAAACGGGGTATTTATTACCGGTATTATAATATTTGTACTTTCTACTCAAGGATCTGTGCGGAGTAATATAAGGTTCTTATTAACTAGATAATTCTTTATATCTTATTAAGAGACTAATTCACGAAGTAGAATATCTTTATTATACTAGAAAAGGGATATTCCCGCTAGTAGAATTGAAAAATTATAGTTTCCGTAATAATACTAATAAATACTTAAGGGTTTTACTAAGTCGACTTGAAAAACAGCTAAGTTGACTTATACTAACTATTTCAGAAAGGTATTATATAGTATACACGCATATATAGACCTATATGCTAAGTACTTCCAGCACTACTAAAACGGGATTTTGCTAAGTCGACTTGAAAAACAGCTAAGTCGACTTATACTAACTATTTCAAGAAGGCATTATATAGTATATACGTATATATAGATCTATACGCTAAGTACTTCTAGTACTACTAGAATATATAGGCAGCCGAAGTACCTAGCATACTAGTCTATATATATAACTTGAGTATATTGAATAAAAAAATAATAGTATACAAAATGTATAAATAGACACGCAAAGTGACTTATAGTCCTACCTAAATAATTAGCGAATTAAAGTTACTCTTAGAGAACGTATCGCGTAATTATACACTTAAGAGTAATACTAAATTATATAATTTTCGGCTATAGCTATAGTAATATCTTAGCTGCAGCTACCCCTAGCTATAAATGCATTATTTCTAAATCCTCACTTTTTGTAATATTATTACTATAATATTTATTATTATATTTATCTTCACTCTCTATTATAGTAGCCTTTTACTAATCTATAAGTACACTAATACTTATATAAATAGTCTCCTCTCTCGAAGAAGCAATCTGCATTTATAAAGCCTTTATTTACAAAAATCGATTTGGATATAAAATATAAGATATATAAAAGAACTAGAAAACTAGCTAACTATACTAGTAAATATAAGTGTATAACCTAGCTAGAGAGCTAGATAAGAGGTATAAAACCGCAGATATATATACTTTTAAGTAATATAATTACAAAGCTATAAAATGCAACTACTTCTTTAAAGTAAGAGTAAAAATTAATATTACTAGTAATTAGAATATTAAGACCTTAGAGAAGAAGCATAACTATAAACTCTTAGCTACTCTCT